>JANHFO010004115.1:262232-272425 GCA_032468095.1 Pareas carinatus
GACTCAGCTAGTCAGCCATTTTGTAAACCAACCAGTTAGGTGCTTAAAGGGGCCATAACCCATATAACCCTAACACCTTCCCCATTCACTGTGACCAGGGTTGCATATTGTTGGGTTGGTTAGATTAGGAGAGGTGGATACATTAGAAACAGAGACAAGCTTTGGAAACAGGATACTGAAACCATGCGGAAAGAGGAGACAGGTAAAGGTGGCTCAGGAACAGAAAGCTGGATGAGGCAAAACATATCAGTAGAAACATGGGTAGAATCAGACAAATTGAAAAGAAAATGCTGCTTTTGTTGCAGTTTCATATGGGCAAGGATACTCAGATGTCAGTAGGAAGAGGTTCGTGTATCTTCAGAAAAAGGAACAAGATGGTCTTTGTATATATTTTTGCTTTCTGTATATGTATGTATGTTCCTGTCTCTCTTTAACTTTCTGATTTTTTATTTGTAAATTCTGTAAAAAATATATTATTCTTTAAAAAGGCACTACATCCCCATTTCTGTGCTCTGTCTTCCCAAGGAAGCTCATAATATTGTAATAACTTTTTATTAATAAAATAAATATTAACTTACCCTACAAATTTAAACATCCTGCCACAATGAAAAAGAAATCAGGCACAATTGCTGCTAAAATCCAGCATGCTTCCTGCTACAGAACATTTCTAGCCATAGTTTGGTTTAAGGCGGGAATAATTAGCCTCATTTCATTCTCATCAAGGTAATGAGAAGGTATACTGTAAATTACAAATGATTGTTTCTATCTTTGCCACTGTAATGGCCTGTCTGCCTCTATAGTTGCCAGCCAAAACAATATGAAACAGAATATTTTTGAACTGATCTGTTTACATTCTGTGAAAATTGAGATATTCTAGACCAGGGGTGTCCAACCTTGGCAACTTTAAGACTTGTGGTCTTCAACTCCCAGAATTCCCCATGCCGGCTTATCTCTCCAAGGCTATCTGGGTAACTTGTTCTTCTAAACCACAATAAAGTCAGTCCCCAAACCAACCTGAGCCTTTCCTACCATGTTAACCTTTTCCAGCATAGTTCCTCTTCTGGAGACTGGATTTGTATTGTTTTACAACCGGCATTAGTTTCTTCCAGCTACTTCTCAAGCTCAGAATCCGAGAGATCAGGAATGACAAAGCTATCTCAAATCACAAGGTAGAAACATCACTTCCCATCTAGCCAATTCACCTTTAGGTTAGGATAAGATCATGTTAAATCAAGGTGAGTCTTAAAAACATTTTGAATACACTTTGAAACATTCAATTTCAGAGCAGAACTGCTCTCCTTAACCTGAAGCACTGAATTACAAACCTCAATATTTGATGGTTGAGGAAGATAATTACAATTCACATTTGGAGGGCATCAAGTGGTTAAACAATGGAGTAAATTAGCTTATGTTCAAGTTGAAATTCTTTCCATCACATTATGTTTCTCATTCGATTTTTGTCCAAAAGGTAAACATGAGAAAGAGTATGACAAAAAACTAAGCACACCAGTGAAAAAACAATGTAACTTCATTTGTCTTTCAAAGTTTCATAGCAGTGCATCTTATGATATGTTGGTTACATGTATCACCAGAATCTTTTTTCCAACAGTCTGTGGTCTCCAACTTAGGCAGCATAATCTGCAGTCCATCTGTTACAGACCACCATCTTCCAGTGATTGGACACTCCTTTTCCTTTGTGCTGAAGAAACAGGCATGCAATCAAGGTCCAATTAACCCTCAGCTGGATTTGGTTTAATGGGTCCCCATCACAAACTGTGATTCCATTTGGTATTTTTTGCATCCCCCCTCACTTGAACTGCTGCTTGTAAATCCTCCACTTTCCTTACTTTGTTACAAAGTTTGCTTCCACTCACGGCTTGATTAATAATTAAGCCAAGTACAGAAACACAAGATTAACTCAAGGTCTTATTATTCAGCAGTTCCACAGTAGCTTCTCCTAGTTCCACCTTTCATGTAGGCAAAGAACAGCCCTTCTCAACATAGGTTTTTATAGTCTCCAGTCTTTACCCTCTAGGTAAAGGGTTGCATAGAAAGGAATTACAGGTAGTCCTCAACTTAGGACCACAAATGAGACTGGAAAATTTGCTAAGTGGTTCAATCATTAAGTAAGGCATAACCTAACTGCACCTGATTATATGATCTTTTTTGCTGTGATCATTAAGCAAATATCTGCTCTTCCCTGCTGGCTTCTCCATTGAGTTTGCTTTTTGAAAGTTGGCTGGGACAGTCACTACTGGTGACTTTGTGATCCTAGTATACTGTAACCCTTGTAAATATGAACTAGTTGCCAAGAATCTGGATTGTGATCACGTGACAGTTGTGGCACTTGCCAAGTGTGAGGACAGTCACACATCGCTTTTTTCAGTGCCATCATAACTTTGAACAGTCACTAAAGAAATGGTTGTACTAGTTTCTGCTCCCTCCACAATTTGTAGTTCCAATATTTTGCCTGCTTGGAGTCATGCTTAAGATAATATTATATAGAATGCTTCTGAATAATCCACTGGAATCAGTGGTGCTTATTTTTGATATTAGGGTTTATTTTCTGAAAAACAGAAGTGGACAAGCAGAAACAGTGGTGTGGTTTGGTAGGATAACTCAAGTTGGGGACCCAAGATCTTTCAAGGATCTTGTTGTAATGACAAAATTAGAGTTTTTGTGCACTTCTCCTCCTCAAGTCTCTGAGTTCAAAATTGGTGGCTCCAGAGATTCACAAAAGCTATATAGGCCACAAAACTCTGTTGTTGGTCACTACTGTACAGCAAATGGTTACTAAGGCTATTTATGTATATAGTACCTATTTCTATCTGAAGATACCTATCCAAAATGTGTTCAGCTAAATAAAAACCAAGTTTTTAAACCAATCAAGTCCAGAGTATAAAAGAGTCAACCCTCAAGTAGCTCTGAAGCATAGTGGAAAGGTGGTCAGAATGGACCAACAGCCTTTAAGGAAGGTGTTCTGACCCAGCTTCCCAACACAACAGGCTCACGAACAAAGGTGTGTTAGATATTGAAATTTTACATATATCAATATTAAAAAGAAATTTGCCTATTTTTGGTACTTCACACACTTGGCTGAAAGGAATATTCTGAAGTGCAAAAAAGGTTATTTCAGGTTTAGAAACTAACTTTTACCAGTGCAACCATTAAATTTTGTGATTGTCAGTACCATTTATTACAAAAACATATTTCACATTATAAGGGGCAGAAGAGATCAGGTTTAGAAGAGAGGAAGGTCTCATGAGCTCTTTCATGACTTTTCTATATCAGTTTTCTTCATTCTAGCACTCATAGGTTAGGTCTGTAACTCCCTGAATTATGTTAGATTTGGCCACAAAGCTGGGAAATGCTATCCTAACATAATTGGAAGATACCTAGAGTGGCTAGGTTGGGTGCTTTCTTCCCACCTATACTTTCAGAATTGTGATTAATTCTTTCTCTCTAGTAGTTCATTTCTGCAAGAGACACAATTGGCTTTCGAAGCAGTAGAAATGTCTCACTACAACAACAGGTACTAAATATTCCACAGTTGTCATCCTTCTCCAAGCAACATCATCTCAGTGCATAATACTTCAGGGATGAGATCATCTCAATATCAGTAAAGAGGAAGGGTGAATCTTCCTGAACAATACTGTTTTTTAAAAAGTGGATTTTTGTGTTCAAAAGGAAAGCCAGACAGAAACAACAGTGTGAATGTGGTGTTTTCCAAAAGAGTGTGGCGTCTAACGTTTTCTCATTCCAAAGAAAATCAGGCTGCCCTACATAACACCCGGGCGAAGGGGAGATCTTCAGTGTACCACTTGCTTTTCATTCTGGTCCTTCCAGCAATTGATGCAGTGGTGGTTGTTGGTACAGCAGTTATCAAATGATTCCAAGGAGCCCCAGCCTGGCAGTGACTATGCTAGTGTGCCAATGCAGTTTGTATAGCAGTGAATGTTCAGTCAGTGGCTCAGTTGGTTGAGGTCCTGCAGCTAAGAAAGCCGAAGAAGTCTCCGCATGTTTTTGAGTCTTTCCTAGCAATCTGTCTGATGGTCTGAGCTGGGACTGTTCAAGATGCTGGAGGGCAAAGGATGAGGCTGCTGCTTGCAATGAAACATGCTGGAAATATAGAAAGCCTGAAAAGGAAAAGATGAGAAAAATGGCACTTTAGAACAGGAACAACTAAGAAGGTCAGCACAATTGAGAGAGAACAGCTAAACCCACTATTATTGCGCTGAGTCTACAGTTTAAATCTCTGGCCAAATGGTCCCTTCCAACTTCTTTTTTCCCCATAGTATTTCTGTTGCTTTTTTACACTGTATCATACGTAATCTTCAACCATAAATTACGGAAAAGTGTAGCAGAAGAAAAGGACTTAGTCTAGTAAAAAAAAATAACAGTTGACATTAACATTTTAGTATAGACTTATCTACTTTTATTATCTTACTATGTGTTTTTCCCTTACTTACTTTAAACAGTTGTAAATTGTAGATTCAAATCATGTAACACATATCCACCCGGCATAAACCAACAATATCAGTTGGGTCAGTTATTTATCTGTTATATTATCTAATCACACAGCTTTCCTTCTCCTCCTTCCTCTTCCCTTCTCCCTTTCCTCCCTTGTTCCTTTCTTCCTTCTTTTCCACACTTTCTTCTTTCCTTTCTCCTTCCCCTCTTTTCCTTCTCTTCTCTTTCCTTTCCCCTTCCTTTTCATCTTCTTCCCCCTCCTCTCCTCTTCCTCTCTACTTCCCTTTCCTCCTCCTTCTTCTCTTCCTCCTTTTTCCTTTTCTTTTCCTCTTTCTCCTTCCCTTCCCTTCTTCTTCCTCTCCCTTTCCTACTTCACTTTCCTCCTTCCTCTTTCTCTTCCTCCTCTTCACTTTTCCCTCTTCCCTCTTCCCTCTATCCTTCTCTTCCTTTCTCTTCTCCTTTTCTTCTCTTGTTTCCTCCATTTTCCCCTTCTTCATTACACATCTAATTTTACAGCAAACATAGTATTTTCATTTCCATTTCCATTCCCAATTCTTATTTTCTTTCTACAGCGTATTTAAGTAATATACAGGACTGTGATATTCCATTTGAAATTCTCATATAGAGGGTCAAGAGCGAATTTTACACCTCCCTTGTTTTTGCTATTGCAATTTTAAGTATGGTTTATTGATATGGAGAGCAAAAAGCTTATATTTATAACTTCAACTCATGACTTTTCCTTTTCTGGGTTCAAGTTAGTTATCATTTAAACCCTTTCTATTTCTATAATGCATATTTACTATCTATCCCCTACTAACTATTAAGAGAGAGAATAATACTATGCTCTATATCCTTAACTTAGTATCTCTTATCCTTCTTGAATTGACATCTAAATTTACTGCCAACCTATTTTCTGGGTGTCCCGTTAATCACACCTTCTAATTTCCATCACCTCTTTTCTTTCTGCAAAACATTTATGTAGTATTAAAAGTCCATTTTGGGTTGTGTACATATAGGGGAACATGCAATGGATTTCCTTATTTTCGCTATTACAATTTTACCAACGTTTCATTTATACTGAGAACAAAAGAAAAAGGAAAAGAAAAATAGAGATTTATATTTATGTATTCTTAATTTCTAAACAAATCTTTAAACTTTAATACTGTATGATTATTTTCTAATTACTTAAGATATTTTGACTCAAAATTGATCACCTTCTAACTCAATATAAGATCTACCTTTGTTTCATTGTTCTATCTTATTTCCTTGGTGATTATTTTTTACGTCCAACTAATCTTATATCTTCCTATATCTCTGTCCCTTTGTGCTCAAAATAATTTATCTGATATCTCCCTTCCAACTTTCTGGTATAGCTGTTAAGTATACAGAGTTTCTGATTTACTGGCTAGACCATTAATATCAGAAATAGAAGACACTGATCAAAATGTTATGAATTTCAAATTCCTATAAATTTGCTTTCAGTTTGTGTCTTTCTAAAAATATATACACAATTTTCTGAACTTCAGTACATCTCAGCTTTATGCTCCCTTTGCTGTGCTGGAGGGAGATGGGAGAGGCTGGAATCACACAATCAGGGTAGGAAATGGAATGAGTTCCTCCAGGCTGTCTACAGACAATACGTACAAGGGTGTGTGCTTCCTGGCAGCTTGTGCTAAGCCCTATGCTTTTGCTCACTTCCCAGACCAGTTTCTTCTAACTCAGTTGGCCCTCATCAATTTCCTCCACACCACAGCAACAGAATCCTTATGGATTTTAAAGAGCAGGAAAAAATCAAGTGAAAGAATTAAAGAATTGGAGGACCTCTCCAGCAAAGGACAGTGAAAGCAATGGCAATATTTGAGCTGGAGGGAAAAATGGATAACTAAAGAGGGAGCATGATAGAATTTTATGAAATGATACTTATCTGATATAGGTTAGATATTCAGTTCCTCTCTCACCATGTTTAGAGCTGACCATATGAAGATTATATTCAAATAATGCTATTGGTACTACAAATATTATTTTTCCTTATATTTAATAGCTAAAGATTCACTATCACAATGCCCACTAGCACTGACAGCTTGAAAAGACGATAGCAGATAAATAGCAATTTTCTATAATAGCCAAACGAAACCTGCACATTGAGAATCTGCTGGTGGGCAAATGGGAACATAGGTCAGTGGCCTTTGAGTTGAGCTTGTGAGTGTCTGGAAACATCAGACAGATGTCTGGCCTTTGAAACAGATACAAAACCGGATGAGCCTTTGCTGTAATACATTGTTGCTCAATCAGCATTCTGTTATGTATTTAGTATGTTAACGTATTTATTAGCAGGTCCAAAAGAAGGACTATTTGTTGTTCAACCCTGAAAACCAGAAACAGGTATGTCGGCTTTTCTAGGAGAGCAGAACTATAGCAATTGGTTGAAGAAACAGTCCAACTGCAAATTAGAAGTTACTATATCTGGGCTGCAAACATACAACAACTATTAAGATGGTAGTTTTCGAAAAGCTTAGAATTCTCTGCAAATCTTTGCTGTCATTTTGTGGCCATCCAGATATTTGTAGCCCAAATATAACAGCCTTATTTGAAATAATTTCAAGCTTGCTTGATCAAATAGGTTTGTGTACATAACAGCACTGTCAGTGCTACCATTTCCCTATGGTGACCTGTCATTCTCTGGAGGTGGGGGGAACAAGGCACCTGCATCTTTGAGTGGATTTTCTCAGCTCGTAAATTGGGAGTTGGGGGGGGGCTATTTTTGGAGATGGCATGGACTTTCTCCGTCGGTCTTTGCCAGCTTCAAGGCCATCGCGCCCTGAGTGTGACCTTTCCATCTGCTTGGCACCTCAGCATTCTCAAAACATCTTCATGGCATTGTATTGGTTACTGGTGGACAGGTCAAGAGGGGGACTTGGGAAATGGAAAGAATTGCTTTACGATTTGCATTGGAATCTCAAATACCACCTCACTTTACTGCTACCTGTTTCTCTCAGTAAAGGTTTCTCTGATTCAAGTCAATGGATTCCAGAGTCGTGCTTTCCTGGGGGAGGGATGGGAGCAGGTCTCACAAGAATAAACAGTGCCGTTGAATGGCCAGCAGCCTTTACTCACAGTAGCCAACCAGCTGCACAAAGAAGCCACTAGTCTTACAGCAGATGGCCTTCAGAGGCAACTCCACAGCTTTGGAGCCTAACAGCCATTGGTGCCTATTAGTTGGTCCAATCCTTTTTTGAAGCTAGCCAAACTGGTAGTCAGCACCATATCTTTTGGTAGTGAATAACAAAGTTTAAATACATGTAATGTAATTCCCCTGCCTTTGTCTGCCCTGAATCTTTCAGGATTCAATTTAATTGGATGACCTCTGGTTCTAATATTGAGAAACCTCTTGTCCATTTTTTCCAAACCATGGATAATCTATTAAACCTTAATCATGTCCCCTCCTACTTGACTCCTTTCTAGATTAAAAAGTCACAAATACTGCAATCTTTATGAAAAGATCCACAGAATAAGGCTGGACACGATGTGTGAAGTAGCAGTAACTTTATTGAAGAATTGTAACACACACAGTAAGAGTTGGAACAGGAGGGGGAAAACATCAACCTCAGCGCTCTTTAAATACCAATGCCATAATCAATTAACCAATAGCAATTCTTGGCTCCCTCAGACAGGCTGTCTCCGAGTGGGAGGGGGTATCCTCCACTCATTGCTACCTCCGGAGCCGATTTCCCGACTCTGGATACAACACTTTGCTCATAGGGAAATTGCTCCAACCCCTTGATCATTTTAGTTGCCTTCCTCTGAACTTCCTAGATATTTTAATGTGGCTGCACCATTTATTTATATAAGGGCATTAAGATATTGGCATCTCTATTTTCAATATTGTTTTTATTATCACTATCATGCTGTTGTCCTTTGTTTTTACAGTGGATGTACACCCTTGACTACATATAAGATTTTTAGCCTACCTTTTCTCCACCGAGTGCATCCCTTCAGAACACTGTAAGATGAATTATGGTGGGAAAAAATGACTGGCACAAATTCTTCCAGATAGTTTAATAGACAAATGGAGAGTTAATCCTGATTCTAGTCCAATACTCTATATCAAGGGTCCCTAACCAGTAGGTCATGGTCCACTACTGGGCTGTGGCCTAGCGGCAACCGAGCTGCATGAGTAGTGGGGTGTCACACGCACATCAGTAAGCGTCTGTGCACATGCGGTGGCCCATTCCTGCAAATGGTGTGCGATCGCGGTGCCCTGCTCCCGAGTACCGCGCGATCGTGGCACCCCACTTGCGTGTATGCACAATTGGTGCATGCACACATGCACACACCTGCCCCTCTCCTCCCTCTGCGCCGGCCTGCCAACCCAAAAAGGTTGGGGAACATTGCCATATATCACTTGGATTCTCTAGAAAAATAGCTTTTTAATTTGCATAATCTACACAGAATTTAACTTTACTTTTGATTGAATAGTATAGAACATTATAGAATTTAGTATAGAATTAAAATAAATAAGACCAGTCTCTGCATAGAAGAATATAAAACAATGGAGATAAGAGAGCAGTTTTCCCCATCTGTTCACTTTCACATCAGCTGGGCTACACCTTCCATTATACCCAACATATCATGGTCTGCTATTTGCTGGCCTCTTGTCCAAACCCACCCTGTTTTGCCTTGCTCTTCTTTTAGCTTCCAAAGGGAAGCCCTTATCTCCCATTTTATTTTCACAATAGCCTCTGTTGAAGTCAAGGGAAGTTGTTCTTAAGCATCATTGCCATATAGGGTCCCTACTGCCTAATACGGCTAACCTGGTCACCTCCTCTTTTCCAGTGAATCTGGAAGTATGAAGCCTAATACACCAGAAGTCCCCTTTGTGGTGGGGGACTATTCTACAACTTCGTTTCAGCAGCCAGATCAGATGGTTAACCCTCAGTCTGGATGTCAAACCTGACATAGGACCTAAAGATGCTTAAAAACTAAATCTCTTAAATCCAATACTGATTAGGCTTAACTGTTTGCACGGCATGCTTCCCTGCACCCCTCCTCCACCTCCATTAAACATGTTGGGCAAACAAGGCCAGAGTTTATGTTAAGGGAGGAACTGGCAAATCAGCCTTTCAGAGTTGGATTGGTCTCCATCACACAAATGGAATTCAATTCCCCCAAAACTCATGCTGGATGGTGAATTCAGAGAACTGTAAGAGGAAAAAGTACTAATAAATAGGACTTCCTAGATCAGTGGTCACCAACCTGTGAACCTGGTGGGCTGCCAGAAGATCTAGGTTGGCCGCCAGGGGTCGGGTCGGCTGCCAGGAGTGCCCTGACTTCGGCCAGCACGGCACCCAAAGATCGACCGGCACTGAGTCCAGAGGCCCAGAGATCGGTCCACAGGGCACTTGGAAGCCTATAATTTGTCCCGCGGGCAGATCTCCAGCCCTCCGGATGACTGGCAGATCAATCTCTGGGCAGCTGTGGGCCAATCTTCAGGCCTCTCAGTGCCCCGCAGGTGCCGAGAGATCGATCTGTGAGAAGCCTAGAGGCCTTGAAATTGACTCACGGGGTGCCCTGAAGCCTATAATTTTGCCCACGGGCCGATCTCCAGCTCTCCGGGCGACCCACGGGTCAATCTCTGGGCACTCGCGGACCGAATTAAAGGGTTCTGTGCGCCCTGCAGATGCCCAGAGATTGATCCACGGGTTGCCTGGAGGCCTGAAGATTGG
>JANHFO010004115.1:272525-284460 GCA_032468095.1 Pareas carinatus
TTTGTTATAATTAAATAAGCTTTTTAAATTTTGTTATATTAAATAGGTGCCTTTTATATTAATAAAATGGAAGCTCTATGACCATTATTTTACAGATGTATGTACCTTAAAAAAAATTATATTGGTGGGCCTCAGGATTTCAAATTATGAATTTGGTTGACCCCGGGGTCAAAAAGGTTGGCGACAACTGTTCTAGATAACACACTTTTAATTCATTTTAGATCTCTCTCCTCCTGCATGACAGAAAGGACATAGAATAATGAGATTGAAAGGGGGCCTGGAGGTCTTCTCGTCCAATGTTCTGCTTGAGCAGGAGGCTCTAGTCTACACCATTCTGGACAAATGATTGTCCAGCATCTTCTTGAAAACCTACAAAGAAGGAGCACTCACAAACTTGGGAGGCAAGACGTTCCACTGATTCATTGTTCTCACAGTCAGGAAATTTCTTCTTAGTTTTAGGTTGGATCTCTCTTTAATAACCTTGCGCCTATTACTTCTCGCCCTGCCATCAGGTGCTCTGGAGAATAGATTATCCCCCTCCTCTCTATGAAAACCCCTCAAATATTGGAAGACTGTTATGTTACTTCTAGTCTTTCTCTTTGTTAGAGTAGAGATACCAGGTTCCTGCAACTGTTCATCATGAAGTTTAGTCCCCAACCCCTGGTTCATGGACAGGCCAACCAGTCTGCACATGCCAGCAACCAGCCCGTGCAAACAAGCGAAGTCCCATCTGTGGGATGCAGGCAGCATGCAAAACCACGCCATCTCCAGTCCACAGAAAAACATTTCTCCACAGAACCAGTCTCTGATGCCCCAAAGGTTGGGGGCCATTGCAGTAGGAGATCTAGGTCCCTCTCAAAGTCACTACTGTTGAGTTAGGAACCATCTGATCTATACCTGTGCATTTGGTTTTTTCAGCTTAAGTGTAAGACCTTACATTTCTCATCACTGAATTGTATTTTGTTGGATAGGGTCCAATGTTTAGGTTTGTCCAGTTTGACTTTCTATATCTTGAATCTATCTTCCAAAGTGTTGGGTATTCCCCCTAGCTTAGTGTTGTCTGCAAATTATGAGTTCCCCTTAAAACCTCTCATCTAAATCATTTAACAGAATAATAGATTTGGAAGGGACCTTGGAGGTCTATCCCACATTTTTCTCCCTTACCAAGGAGTATGTTGTGGTCTACTTTGCCAAATGCCTTACTGAAGTCTAAGTAAACTATATCCACATTATTTCTCCAATTCACTAATTTAGTCACTTTGTCAACGAAGGCAATGTTTTGTCTGGTATAATCTACTTTTAACACACTCCTGTTGACTTCTAGTAATAGCTTTGTTCATTTCTAGATGCTTGCAAATCTGCTGCTTGATTATTTTTTCCAGGATTTTTCCAGGTATTAATGTCAGTTACTGGTCAACTAACTCCTTCTCACTCTCTGAAAAGCAAACAAAAGAGGATCAGAATGACAAAGACAAGTTGTAGCTTACCACCCAATAGGCTACAAGTGCTCCTTGCAGCAGCCCCACAATGACATCAGAGGGATGGTGCCGATAGTCTGAGATGCGAGTCAGCCCCGTGTATATGGCAAGCATCAGTAACACAAACTGCACCAGAGGGCGCAGCAGTCGAGCCCCTTGCCAGGTGAATCGGGCCTGCAGGTAGAACTGGGGAACAAGCAGTGGAAACCGAATGTTTAGCAAAGGGTAGCTGCACAGAAAGGTTTTTTTAAAAAATCTGTTTAAATCTCCATTGTAAACAAATGCAACTCTGGCTGAAGCAATGCCAATCACCCAAGAATCTCAGACCAATACTCCAGAGAAATTAGAGAATTAAAGGAAGGAGTTGGCTAGATTCAGCATGGAATGCAAATAAATGCATTTTTGCTTAGCATAATAGATTACCCAGTTGATGCCTTATGCTGACAATTAGAAATTTTTCAGATTCTATTATAAGAAAGGAAAGCAGGGATGAGAGCAGCAGCTTTAACCATTTTCACCTTCTATATTTTCCAGCCATTAAAATAATTAATGGCAGCGTTTTTTAAAACAAAGTTAGACCATTTATGCAGAATTGAAAAATTTTCAGATTTCATATTGCCTTGAAAATTAGTTGATCATAACTGCCTTCTACACATGAAGAGCAACACAGGTGTGAGGGGAATAGGGGGAAATTAATAGACACTTGTCCTCACTTGCCCTTTTCCCCACATAAGTGTGCTACATTTTGTAGATCCTCTGCATAGGATGACAATAGTGACAGTGACAGACTTCAGAAAACAGTATACTGGATCTACTAGGAAGATCCTTTTCCAATAGCAGAGACTGATGGGCATATCTTTGTCATCCACTCCAGATGTAGAATTTCTTTATGAGTTCATTTCTTTGGAAGAGGATAGAACCCTTTCTCAGTTTTAGAAAAAGGTCTCAGGCTTGTGGCCTAGTCTGTTTCCTCTCCAATTTCCATAAACAATTCACTTCCCAACTTCAACATGAATTCGCTACAACTGGCTAGAATAAAAATATAGAAAAATGTAAACAATACATGTAAACACAGAGCAAGAGGTTATTTTGCATTTATTCCTATAACTGTTGTAAAAGAAAATCAGATCACTTCTTTATAATTCTTTGTTTCCTTTTCTTTGATATCTGCACTTTTATTTCTGCTCTATTCTTCTTTCCTTTTTCCTTCTTGTTAGTTTTTATTCTAAACATTTTAAATAAAATTTATATAAAAAACAGAATACTTATCTGCCTTCTCTGGAAGAGGAATGAAAATATGCTCTCCATGTATTACATCGATTATAAGACCCATGTTTTTTCGTATTTTGGTGTCTCTGTATTTATGGAGCGTCTTATATTTGATGGCATCTTACCAGGGTAAAGGTTTTTTTTAAAAAAATTATTTCTAACTTAGAAAAATAAGGATGCATTCTTATAATCGGTGGCATCTTACAATTGATGTAATATGGTATTTAGCCAGTGAAAGTTCTGAGGCTAAAATCAGAATCTGAATCAAGAAGAGAGCAGACAAAATACATTTCAGGATGCCTGCTAACTCAGTACCAAACATTATTTTTTCCTACTAGTTTCTAGAATTTTCTGCCATCTAGAAGGGTTGTGTCCTTATGAAAGCTGCCATTCAGAAAGGCAAAAATGAAACAAGCTCCGTGAAGGTTACTTCATAAAGCAAACTCTTCATATAATATGTCTTCCAATTGTATTTTCCACACCAGCATAAACCTTGAGGGTGTTTTGTTTCAATGAATAATTTTGAAGAGAGCACCATGCACCAGTGTCACAAGGCTGCTTCTCTACCCGGTTATGTTTAAGCAGATCCCTCATACAGCTGCTGCCTGTAGGAGTCTGTTTCCTTTTCTTTGTAGTTGGTGTAGTGCGATGGTCTGCCCTCTTCCCAAACTTCACTTCTGTAAACCTGAAGAGAGGAACTTACCACTAAGTACATCATGATATACATGGCAAAGGAGGCATGACCAGAGTAGAAGGATTTTCTGGAAAAGAAAACAAGATATTTCTTTGAAGAGGACGTAGTATATGCTTCTTAGTTTGGTATACTGACTCCAGCCTCAAAATCCTTGCAATTTGAGCACTATACAACCTTACCCTGATTATACTAAACCATTTCCTCGGATGGCTTTTTTATGCTTTGATGGCTATCCTGAAACGGTCCAATTCCACCAACATTAATCATGTATAAGTACCTCAGAACTCAATGCAGTTAACTGCTTCGTTAAAATCCATTATTTTAGGGAGACCTACATGCCCATAATTTTCATTGGGCTGAAAGTTTGGAGAACAGATTAATTTGCTTATACAGTGAAGGCTTCAGAAAGTTCTCTTTGCTGTCATCCAGTGGGCATCCAGACTTCTGTAGCCCAGATAGGATAGCTTTAGTGTGTTGGAATGTCTAAACAGTCCCTGGGAACATACACAGAGAGAGGGAAATATAAGAACGAGACTCAGAGTAACTTCATCTTAATTATGCTAGGTTTAAGCTGATCTGGAGAAGGACTTTGACAGGCATCTGAGACTCTGATACATTACCCCTCTAGCAATAAATGTTTTTCCAGAAATCCGAGTGATTCTTGACTTTGCCAACCTTACAGGACTTGTCACTGAGTGAAGGCTGAGGTCAGTTTTGACTGTAGCTTTTGGGTCAAGCTAACAATAAGACTGCAATACAATAAATGCATTGTTCCCTAACAGATCTCACTTTGATCCATTTTATTTATCAGTCCTCTCTCTTTTTTAAAACATTCGGTCTCCTCCACTCTATTAGGATTAAACTAATCCTAAGAGAGAGAGCCAGACAGGAATAGAATGGAGGGGTTGGAGAGATGTAAGCTGCAGGTAGAAGGCAATTCTACACATGTTCCATTTGCTTCTAAAATGAAATCTGATCCCATTCTTCTTTTGAGGCTAATAGGATAATGACAGATGGAACTGCATAGACATCCCCACCATTTCCTCTAGTTCTAACTGGATTAACTCAACATGAAACACATCTGCTGCACGAAGCACATATCCTGGAGTGTGTTTCAGCAGGAGGAACCAGAAGAGATGAATGAAAATGGAAGAGAAGTAGGTTAAATGTCAAATTAGGAGAAACATATAATGGTAAAACAAAGAAAAAAAGGGATGTCCTAATCCTCAAAGATAATGGAAGCCTTGGATGGCATAAGAATTGCCTTCTACCTTGTTGGCTTAAGCTTGCAGGACTGAGTAGGGCAAAATGGGCAATCCAAGGTGTTTTTTTTGCTGCTCCCTTGGATTTCTGTCTCTTGCAAGGGCTATATCACTCACATCCTTCTCTATAGGTATGGACAAACATTTTGCCACTCCTTGAGACTGTCCACTGAATTCAGTAGTCGAATTGAACAAAACTTGCCATTGGGGCAAGAAAGTGGCTGTCTCTCATTTATATTTCATTTCTAGTGTTCCTTGTGGGCAAGCTTTTTTTAAAAAAAAACCCTCCTCTTTATTACACCCAAATGATTCTCTTTCTTGGGTCTAGAGATAAACACTAATATATTGGCTTCACTTTCTTCATTTTGAAGATTTCAGGCCCTCCTTTCTTTCTTATGATCTATCCTTCAAAGGACATTCCATGATAAAAGTAGTGGGACCCTCCATACCTATTCCAACTTGCGAGATGAACCAGTAGCCTGATTTGCAGCAGAGAATAAGTTGAATTTCAGATGATACCTGGCACTAATGCCTGTAGCTAGACTACTTCTTGGCATCTCTTTGGAAATTGGAACCTATTTGTTCTCCTTCAGTCTAGATCAAGCATGGACACATTTTTGGAGCTGATACTCATGTTTTTTTAAGCTTCTGAGGTTGCAGTTCATACCAATGCACACATTAATAGATTTTTTTTGTTTCTGTTGGGGAACATTTTGGTGGGTCCAGGGCGTACGAAAAGGTACTTGGGGCCTGCAAATTGCTCTCACTTTGCACACCTTTGAGCTAGACTTACAGAATTCTTATCTTTTCTGGCTATTGTGACCCACTGCTTGGGTTGTAAACTGTAAACTGTAACTGAGCTGGAGACCATCAGATCAAGGAAGGTTGCTGCATGCAACATCAGGAGGAAAATGGGAAATTCAGTTCATGAATCTTTTCCACTAGCATGCAATTTGACTATGATGTATGTGAAGTAACAGGAATAAAAATATACACACAATCTATCACTTTTCTGTGAATCATTGTCAATACACCATTGGGGGGTTGGGCATCGAGAGATTGTCTCAATACATACCTGGCCTCTTTTTCCTTAGAGCGGCTACCAGTGCAAACATAGTCCTCCAAGAATCCAGCAGAGCAGTTAATATGAGTGAAATTAGGTTGACAGACAGCCAGAAAATGTGGACGGAGACGACCTACAACAACTTTTGCCATGTTAGTAAGAGACTGACCGATGCAGCAGCCAAAAAGGAAGGCCCCAAGTTCTTTATAGAGGGCAGCCACATAAGGATTGATGATTGTAGAGCGTGATCTGTGGGGCAGACAATGCACATGGAAGATTTCGCCTACAGAGATCTGCAAGAAAGAACAGAGATGTTGGCCTACAAGCAATTCTGAAATTTGGGAGTAGAGCTAGGAGAATGTTTCTTAGGTAATGGAATATGGGATATGCACTGGGAAAGAGAAAAAAGGGGATCCATCTTTAATGAAAAAAGCACAGAACATTGGTATAAGGACCCAGGAGAAGGCTTAGAACACAAGAGCATAGAATAATAGGGTTGGAAGGGACCTTGGAGGTCTTTTGGTCCAACCCCCTGCTCAACCAGGAGACCCACTACCATTCCAGACCTTTGCCTGTCCAATCTCCAGGTTTTCAAGAAGGATGCAGAGGCCGTTATGATTAGCAGGGGAACTTGGTGAAGGAAACTGTGTCCCAATTACAAAGACCATTCTTTTGACATTTGGCCATGGAAATCCCATAGTCACAAGCTGTAGAAAAAGGCCTAGCATTCCTTCCCCCCTCCCTCCCTCCTGACTTACTGCTAGGAAGGAGATCAGGAAGCCTGCTGAAATGAGCACTGTGTCACTGATGGTCTCAGCATTCTGCAGGGGGTAGTTGATGCTACTGTCATTGCAGAAGAAGCCACGACGCACTGGAGAAATGAGGCCGAATTCGCAGATGAAGAATGGGACAGAGGCTACAGAAACAGGATACATTTTTCTCTTTTCTTTGTTACTTATTATTTTAATTTTAAATTTGCGTTATCTTTTTTCTTTTATCAGCATATAATTACACAGACACACAGCACATAATAATTTAATGGAGATTTTAATATTAAATAATTAGCTTAAGATTGAAACCATTATCATCTACTCAATAATTTGATACGAGTTGCAGCAATTCTTTTTTAATGTTATATTTACATTTGGATGAAAAAAATACTTTTATGCTTGTAATATTGGCATTGCTAATCAATAAAATTTATTCATTCATTACACACACACACATGCACATACATGCACACATATACACACGTATGTATATATATACATATATATAGATAGATATATTGACATTCTAAATTAACATTGATAGATTCCCCCCTTTCCTTTCTCTACATGTAAGCTAAATAATACAATATTAATAATCTCTAATCATATCATATAAATATTACATTGCAAGGTATGAAAAATGTAAACAATGCTGTAAACATACCAAACTAGGTAACATCATCAGTGCTAGTAAGGAGTGGGGCTTGGTCTCAATTTAAATTCTAGTGGCTTGCCTGTCAGAGTTGGTGAAAGTTGTCTTAGAGGTTCTTTAGGACTCATGACTGTTGAGTTTGGCGAATAAAGGGTAAAGAGATGGCTAGCGACAGCGTCTGTCTTTATTTGAAGCTCCAAACATCCAACAGCCAGCTCACTGACAGCTCTGCCTTTTATACAGGGAGCTGTCAGTGAGATGGCCAATCACAGCTCTTTATTTTTCCACTTCAGCCTAATTGAAGCTAGGTTCAAACTACTACATTGAATAGGGTAAGTATACAACACCCCCTCCCCTCTTAGTTGGGCTCTTCCAATTAGCATGCGTAGTCCTGGAGGTACGCGGGACGTGTCCTGTGCCTCGAGAACCTGCGCAGCTCATTTGAAAGAGTGGCTCCGGGCTGAGTGGCTGTCTCAGCTGCTCCCTCTGGAGGCCCCACTGGAACTACCTGGGCATCCCCAGGCAGGGTCTCGAGGTCTGTCTGGGCCATGTCATTGGGCTGACGTCGCTGGATCCCAGGATAAACTAAGTCTTCCATTTTACTGTACCTTTCAGAGATGGGGGGGCATAGTTAGTTAATATGTCTTTTCCAGAGTCTTCCGTCGGCCATTTTTATTGTGTAGGACCTAGGTCCGGTTATGGTTTCAACCCACTCAGGTAACCAAATGGGCCCTTCTGCATAATTTTTTGCAAAAACCATTTCCTGAGTTGTGAACTTTCTACACTTGTCTCTGTTGTAAGGATCCCTATGGCTGGTAAAAATTGGGTTTAATCTGTCTAGTACAGATCTTTATTTTCTGTCTATCAATAGCTCGCTTGGGCTTTGACCAGTTGTTGCTGATGTGGTTATATGTTGGACTGAAAGGAATTTATTGATCCAGGCTTGCCAGTCACCAATTGACTGAGTACCTCTTTGGTAGACCAGACCGGATATGGCAGGGTGAAATGAGGCTGGGAGAGCATGCCGGATCCCCTATTCCGCTAGGAACCCTTCAAAAATAGTGGCTATAAATTGAGGCTCATTATCCAAGACCAAAACATCAGGAATTCCATGATTGCAGAAAAGATAACACTGATGACCACTTCAGCCATAGTGGATTGCATAAGTGGATTACCTCCAGCCATTTGGAGTAAGCATAAACTGTTATTAGGAAATTTTGCCCATGGAATGGACCTGCGAAGTTGATGTGAATTTGTGACCAAGGACCCCTGGGCTTCTCTCATTCGACTACCAGTGCTTTGGGTGGCCTAGGCCACGAGTCTTGACAAGGCTGGCAGGACCCCACCCAGGCTTGGATCTCCTTATCTAATCCGGGCCACCATATATAGCTACAGGCCAGGGCCTTCATTCACACAATCCCTGGATGATCATCATGGAAGGTTTCAAAACTCTGTGCCATAAATTATTTGGAATTACCACTCTTTCCCCACACAACAAGCATCCCCCTTGTACAGACAGTTGAGCATGCCTGGTTATAAAAGGTGTAAAACATTCAGACACTGAGTTTTTAGGCCACCCCTTCCAAACCCAAATGATGACAGTTCTGATTATGGGATTGGTTGCGGATTCCTTGGCAACCTCTGATGATGTTGCAATGCTCTGGTCCAAACATTCAATGAGCAAAACGGGGGCCTCGGGACACGGATCATCCATGCAGTGTGGCAATGGGCATCAGCTAAGGGCATCAGCAGGTCCCAGGATCTGCCCAGGCCAGTGCATTAGCTTGTAAGAATATGCCGCAAGGAAGATTGTCCATCTGAGCAATCAAGGTGATAGCGCGGCTGGAGTGGGCTTATCTTCTGCCAATCGTCCGAGCAGGGGTTTATGATCAGTGATTAATTCAAAGTCACGATCAAAAAGGTAGACGTGAAAATGTTTGATCCTCACAACTAGTGCTAGTGCTTCCCTGTCCAGCGGGCTGTAGTTTCTTTCAACGCTGGACAGGGTGTGGGAGTAAAATGCGACTGGTGCTTCAGTCCGATTGGGAAGCTGTGGCGGCTCCCACCCTCTGGAACAGCCTTCCCCCTTCGATTCGATCTGTTAATGACCTCTGGACCTTTCGCCGGGTCCTCAAGACCCATTTATTCCATCAGGCAGGCTTAGGATAGCCACCCCTTGCTCTCCATTATCTTTTATTAAAAATTTTTTAATTGTGGTTATAAGTCTAATTACTCCCCCTTTTAAACTCAGGCTTGATATAATCTTTTAAAATTGTTTTTAACTTGTATTTTGTATTTTTTGCTTGTATTTTGATGATGCCTGTAAGCCGCCCTGAGTCCCCTTTGGGGAGAAGGGCGAGATATAAATAATGAAATAAATAAATAAATAAATAAATTCTCTTGATATGCAGACATTTCTAAGGAAGATGGCAGATAACCTGGTATTCATCTAAGCAATGTTAGCCAACAATCAAGGCACATCCAATAGGTACAGAACACTTGCTATTTCTATGTACCATATGAATGAAGATAGTTTACCTATACTTGAATATTGAAAACATAAATTAAAATATATTAAAATAGACTGTCTCATCTAAGAAGACACCTTTCAGGTGGGTTTCTTGGGTGCTCAATCTTCATGGCTTATTTTCTACCTCTTGCTCAATGATCAGTTATAACCTACGTCATATGCTTATTTTAATGTCCTTGTATCAATAGTGACTCCTGGCAACTGCTTGGATAAGTCACTGCTGTTTTCTTTGGGAAGTTTTTAGAAGTGATTTGCCTGCTTCCTTGAGCTGGGAGGGTGTGGTTGTCCCACTCCTCTGACTTTGTGTCTAACGCAGGACTAGTACTCACAGTCTCCAGTTTCCGGCCTGGCCTTTAACCACTACACCAAACTGGTTCTCAAATGTTTAACAGAATTAAGTAAAATGCAATATGTCTTGTACACTGATAAGCTGCGTATTAGATGATGTAAAGTCAAGGTATCAACTGATGGTTCTCTGTTCTACTATCTGATTGTTGAGACCTAAGCAGCTCAAAATCAAAAACCTCCCTTTTCCTATTTCTGAACTGTCTGAATTTTTGAACAGCTTCTTTCGTCTGTTTGGAGGTTAAATTAAGCTTATTTGAAAGAGACAGATGGCTCTCCTGCACATCAGGTTTCAGTTGTTTGTCTCCTGTGCATAAATTCTCAGGAAATAAAGGTGAGTAAAAAAAATGTCCTTTCCAAATTTCAATGCTTTCTTTTGCTTTAATCATGAAAATGTCTAAAACATTTTGTATCCATGAAATTAACTCACCGATTAGTAGATTTTTCTGCTTCTTTTCTCCTCGTACCAGGAAAACAACAATCTTTTTTTTTCTACAGGTGGGTCTTTCTGGACATATATACTTTTAAAACAAAAAAAAAAGCAAAAAGTTTGAGAAAAGTTAAAAACACAAACCATTTTGACAATACATCAGTATGAATAGAGACTGTATTCATGCCATAAGTATAACCAGGTTAATTAAAGATCTAACAAACTCACCTTGTTTGGCATAATTAATGATACAGGGTTTCAATATTTTCAGTCTTGCAAAGGTCCCTTCTGAATAAGGTCTTCAATTAAGCAGCCCATTGTTGATAAATATGCCTACTTTGTAACTAATATATTACTGGGCTTGACCTAAACATATTTAGGTAAGGTTATCAGTTGAAAAGCCAGCAGACCTAAAAAATAATATCCATAACTTATTAAATTTTTATCAAACATGTTCTAATTGTAGTGTGCACATTACTTTTTTATTTGCAATCATGCAGTATTTCGTGAACAAGGACCTCTTTTGCATCATTCAGTAACCATGGCAGGAAGATTCTTTATTAACCCATTAAGGAAGACATAAATGGATGGTAATTGTCTTCCACTTATTGCTGGCCTGCTGGAAAGGCTGATTAAAATAATGTTCTTCATCTGCTGCCAATATAAACCTTGTCTTTTAGACTCTTTTATGAAGCAGGGGACCTTCTGTTGGCTACCTGTAGCTGCTGTAGGGAATTTCATCTTTTGGCAAGAATGGAAGAATCTGATATCTTATGTTGTATCAAAGTGTCACTTCCCATAAATTCTCCTTTCCAATTGTGGTATCTGATGGGACCAGAGAGCAATCAGGGAAGGGAAAGGAAGTATCTGGAGAGAAAATAGCTCTTTAGGTACCACCTATCATACTAAATTTGTACACTCAACCCATCACAGTAGGCAGAAAATATTTGATCCACAGGACTGGATGAGTGCACTTTTTGATACTTATCTATGAGCCAATGAACGCGTATTATAAATGAATTAGATGAATGTACTTATGATTGTGATTGTATTCATGATTAAGATCGCGGTTTGTCGATTGTAATGTATATGTACTTAACAAGATGAATGTACCTTATGACTATTAATGTATTTTATGCTTATATATACAATGATTTTGCTTATATATACAAATGACTATGAATGTATCTTTGGTTGTAATCACAGTTTGTTTATTGTATGTATGTAGGTATAGAGCATGTACACCATAGACAAACTCCTTGTGTGTCCAGGCACACTTGGCAGCATAAATTCTGATTCTGATTCTGCAGAGATAACTGGAGGACTCCTGTTTCTGTCCACCTTTCTGTCTACCATCCATGGTAAGAGGAGAGGAGAGGAGAGGAGAGGAGAGGAGAGGAGAGGAGAGGAGAGGAGAGGAGAGGAGAGGAGAGGAGAAGAGA
>JANHFO010004115.1:311981-324694 GCA_032468095.1 Pareas carinatus
AACCTAAAAAATTAAAGACTTGGATGGGTTTGGAGTTGGTTTTGGTTTGGAAATAGTCTGAAATTCTAAAAAATAAAATGCTTGTAGAATGGTTTAAGGCTTTTCAAAGAAAAGAAAAGAGGAAAAAGGGCTAGGAAAACAACTGAACTGTATAAAGTACCAATGCTGAGTAGAAGAAGAAAAAAGCGAAGAGTTAAAGGAAGAAGAGAGAAGATTAAGGAGTAAGGGGATAAAGGGAGCTAAAAATATATTCACAAAACTAGAAAAGAAATTCAATCATGGAAACTTAGGTCCAAGAAAAGTTGAGGTTAGAAGCATTATACTGTAGGGTAACGTGGGGAAAATTCAGAAGGTTAAATATAAGACAGCAAAGAAAGGCAGGGGAGGAACTAGGAAAGATGGAGAATAATTTTGTGGAAATGTTTAAAAGGAAAGGAATGTTTAAAAGGTTATGTGTATGTGAGAGGATCTTTTACTCAGAAAGGTATCAAATACAAAAAAAGAGACAGAAAGAGAATTTAATAATTAAGAGAAATATAATCCATTGCTGGTGGTAGAGGAAATATTGGTGGTATATATGAGAAGACAAATGTAATGCTGTCTCTGTTATTTGAGTATAAATGAAATATTGGTATATATGAAATCATTATGAGGAATTATTAAAAATCTAAAAGCTGAAGTTAAAAATGAAAAGGTGACAAAAATAAGAAAATAAAAGTGGTAATATAAATTATATAGATGCTAATTATTAATGTATTAGTTCAGAATCAGACAACCTTGAGATCAACAACATGCAAAGCCTTTACTAATGCACTAAATAGTGTGGATGATTAGGAAACTTGAAAGGTGCATCATTCTGTTTTCAACATTATGATCCAAATTAGCCAGAAATATGACAGCATCTTTTTTAATTAGCAGCCAAATGATCAGCTAGATTTAACCACAATAATATTCAACTTGAAGAAAGATTTGCTCATGAAATACTTCAATGGAACACATGATCTCTTTGGTACGTGTATTGCTTACATGCTAAGTCTGGAATTCCAAAAAAGGGATCTATCTCATTTGCACTGATTGCTGTGTTTTGATTAAGCATTCAAGCCAATCTCACAAGAATATGTTATATTTGTATAAGTCAAAATACAAGACCTAAATGAAGATCCAGAGCTGCATAAATTGGCATTGAAGCACATGATCCATGGTCCATATTGTAGCAGAAACTCAGTGTGTATGTAAAAAAAAAGATAAAAGCAGCAGCAATGGCAGAACCATTAAATGAACATACAAAGTGTGATAATGATTCATATTTGAATACGGGACAATCTTCAGAAATGGAGGGATTTGAAGGTATCGAGTAGAATGATATAGATCTTAATTTACAGAGATCCTATTTCCTAAGCAAAATGGCACGTTCTGTGGGTCAGCAAAAGAAGTAATTTCCAACAGTATTTGCCAGCTTCCCCAAGCATGTTCAGTGGAGAGGCTGGCAGGAAGTTGTTGTCGTTTCCAGTGCTTTTTTGCCTGCCTGTGGTCATTCTGTTTATCTGTTAGGTAAGGAAATGTTTCTCAAAGGATGATATGATGTGTCATGGATTGTTTAGTTTCTTTTAAATCTTGGGTTCTCATTATCTTTGGTACCATCTTTTTCAGGTGGAATCATTCTATTCAATACATTCTGCTAGGTGGACATAGCATGAATCTCTCTCACACACAAACACACATAACCTTTGGAATGTGAAAGTGGGGAGGATCTGGGAGAGCTGGACTTGTCACAATCTCTTTCCTGTGTCATTTTGGAAGAGTGCATTTCTTTAAAAAAGCTTTGATGAAGGGGGTATCATCTAACTAGAAGCAGCTACCAGGTGAGAGTTGGCTGTCTAGGATTAAAATGGTGTTTAAATTCACTGTGGCTATTTTTAATTTGTATTTTATTTGCTGGATATAATCTGCTTAGAATGACTCAATCAATCAATCAACCATATTGAAAAAATAAAGGCCAGCTTGGCATAGTATTTCAAAGAATTGAACTACAAACCAGGAATCTGAATTCTGATCTTGTCTTAGACACAGATGAGTAATTTTCAGCCAATCCCACTGTATCAACCCAAAGAAGAAGCTGGGGGAAAAACACTTATGAAAATTTTGTCTAGGGGGTCACCAGGCATTGAAGAGGAAGGGGGGGAGAAAGAAAGGAAGGAAGGAAGATGCTGCGAAATACCATTGTATTTCAAGGAATTTATTTTTTGATATATTTTGAGTTCTACTTTCATTAAGAAAACTTAAAATTTGGGGCTCATTCTGAGCCATGTGTAACTAACTTTCTCATTCTTGCTTGAATTTGAGGGGGATGAATTTCACACAGCTATAAAAAATCCCTAAAGCTCTTCAGTTTAACACTAACATCAGTAAAGTTCTCAGAACCCTCATTCTTATCCCATAATTATGCAACATTAGTCTGCCATCATATTTTACTAAAAGTGGCCATTGAGATTCAGATAGGATTGAGCACTCAGTGCTGTCCAAGATGATTTTTGGTATCTCTTTGTTGTTGCCCCTGAGGATCCCAACAGCTCAAGTGAGAATGTTTTGCTTGGAATGTTATGCTTTATGTTTCTGTTTATATCTGCTTGCTAAAGTTATTAATAAAGCTTGAGGTTACTTGTGAGTTCGTTGTCCTTAGATCTTCAAAGAGCCAGTTGTTTGGCACCTAGCTGCTGCATGATTCTTGGAAAAATAGAAGGGCTAAGTTGTCCTTCCTAGGCTTCTTCAACTTTGAAAAACAAAACATGACTTTACAGGAATCCATAGGTAGAAGCTGTTGGCTATTTCTCCGACTTTGCACACTGACTTCGAAGTTTTCTATTCTCCTATTTGCATGTGAGCAAAATATGTTAAACTAGGGTTAGCTCAGCCACCAGTATTTTAGCACTACAGCCTAAAGAACTATACATTTGTTACAGAGTAATGGCTACATATCTAGTGCCCTGACCTACCATAACTCACTTTCTGCTTTATCATATTTTCAGTTTATTCTTCTCTCAGATTTTTCTGTTAACACTATTTGACCTCTTCTAGATCCTCTACTTTTCTCAACTATTTCTCCCATTCTAGTTCCACAACAATTCTGTTCAATGTAATTGACATACAGGAAGTAGGAACATTTGGGAAGAATTTAAGTGCTTAAGCAAATTAAGGGAGGCCTAAATCGTTTAAATGTGATGTAGAACATACTTTAAAAATTTAATTTAATTCATGTATTTAGTTTCATTAATTTATTTTATCAATTTATATTAATGTGAGAAGGATAATCTTGGGATAGCCTGAGGCAGATGTCAATCAACTTTGAGATCCAAAGGCCACCCAGGGCAAAGTACTTACTCAAAGTGACTGATGCCTGAGGAGGCCTGACGCTTTTCTGTTAGTTTTGCTTTTCATGTATGGCTGTTTGGCTTTTAGCCTATAATTTAATCAAATACTATAGTCTTCATATATTTCTTGAATCAAAATGATAGAAAAGAGAAATTTAGTGGCTTCCAAGCAGGACAGAAAAAGTATCTTAAGATATGCATGGGTGGGTAGAGTAAAAGGAAACTAGTATAAATACTGTAAAATAATATTCAATGTTCTTGTGTAAAATATTAATTCTAAAAAGTAGGCAACTTGGATTTAGAGCTACTATTGGACAGAACGGAATAGGAATTAACGCATGTATTACGATCAGTAGACATACAAGTTGCTGATGCCATAACAAGCTACTCCTGCTTCTGTAGATTTCAGGTGATGAATCTACTTCATTTGATTTATGCAAACAGTAGGCATCACATTGTTTAGAACTATCAAAATATTCTGTGTAGTAAGAATCTTAAATAATCCACTAACAAATTAATCAGATACTCATGTGGCTACTCTCCAGCACATCTCTGATTTTCTTTAAGAATACTTAGTGGTAGAAATACTTTTCATGCTCTTTGAGTAGTGAACATCCTAGAATTGAGGGGTGTTGCCTTGCAGGCCATGATAAATTGTTAACTAATTTGATGTATGTAAAATCCTGTTGCAAGTTTCCTGGCAGTGTCAGTTACAACATTTTTCATGAAGCTCATGTTCAAAAGAAACACCCAGACTATATTATCTTCATTTCTTTAAGATGGTTTAGCAGAATGTTTGTTGAGTTTTTTATTATAATTAATTTGTTGCTTTATGTTGGTTTTGTCTTTTTTATTGATGCTATATTTTTTTAAGGAAATTTTATTATTATAGGTAGCTTTGGAATTACAAAGATGACGATACATAGTCATTCAATGATAGTATACTGTATACACAAAGACTAGGAGGCATGCTCGCTTGTCTTAAAATCACATAAAATATTTCAATATTTTGTTTTATAGGAAGATGAAAATGAAGTGGAAGGAAAGCATCCCTCTCAAGAGATAAACATGGAACAGAAAAATTCCAAAAAATAGAAATGTCATTCCTCTCTGAAATACATTTTCAAAAATTTTTAATGTCATTCCTACCTGAAATATGTTTTTGAAAAATTTTAATGTCATTACTCTTTGAAATGTGTTAAGTAGTATCAAAGTAATTAATGTGTCTCATTGTAAAAATTAAATAACATTCCCAATAAAAGACATTGGAAATTAAAATATATCTTACTCCGAGGAATTATTTAAATGGCTCTTGATCATGAATTTTTCATTTCTCTCTCTCACACACACAAACATAAACCCAACATAAAAAAGCATTAGAATTATATGCAATATAATCTTCATTACCACTTTTATTTGTGATACAAATTCTTCATTGTTATTTAAAATAAATGCTGAAAGACTCATTAGTATTCAGAGTGTATCCATATCCCACAGCATTTCTATGTGGTAAGTTATTAATTATGATACTTACAAATTTTAATAATTAGGTAACTATATAATACAAATATGACTTTTTTCTGAATTGAAATAATTGTAGACATTATTACATTATTTCAATAATAGAATTCTTTGTAAAATTGCATCCTATTTGAGTAATTCATGTATTTAGCATAGCATGGCAAACCATGTTGAGTTAGCTCTAAAGAAGAATTCAGCGATTGTTGTTAAATGATAGTTTATAACATTACATTTGCTTAATATAGCATAACTCAAACTAATCAAAGGTAAAGATAATGTGTAAATCTTAATTATTGAATTGAATTTTCATTGTGGATTTTCATGTTACATTTAGAAATTTGCTGTTCTTCTTTTCTTGTTATATTTTACCTAGCATTTGTTTTCACTTCTGGCTATAAAATGTATCTTTTAATCCAGCAGTATTATTGCTGACCTTCAAAACCCTTGGAGGTTTCCTTGTATAACTTTTAGATTTTTCAATTTGATGAAAATAAATTTTATATTAATGGATCAGGTTTATTTATTTATTTTATCAAAAAAATGCTGCCCATCTCACAGTTAAGATAAAACAAACATTCAGTAATTATAAATATAAAATGAATTAAAATTGCAATATTAAAACAAGCTAAAAATAAGGATTAGGAGTGGAAAAGTGGAGTGCCTTCTCCGTTAGTGTACCAATCATCTCCAACCAGCAGCTTTTCTTTCAGGATCCCATGCCAGTCAGCATAGCTAGTTTTCAAGGCTTTTTCTGAAAGCTAAAAAAAGGGAGGCAGATTTTACTACCTGAGATAAGATATTCAAAGGGCAGGAGTCGTGGCAAAAATGATTCTTTTCTTGGGATCTGATGGGATCCACAATAGTCCTCTTCAGGCAGTACAAGTGGGGCAGGCCAATCCCATTGGGAAAAAGTTGGTTCTGCAGGTGTCCAGAACCCATGCCATAAATGGCTTTAACTGTAATACCCAGCACCTTGAATTGTACCTGGAAGCAAATCAATAACCAGTGCAGATAATAGTGATGTTTAGTGTGCCATCCTAGGGTCCTCCAAAACTGTCTATGCTGCTGCGATCTGGGCCAATTGTAGCTTCTGAACACTTTACAGTATGCTGCAATAATCTAAGTGGGAGATGACCAGGGTGTCAGTGACTGACTGCAAGACCTCATGATTCAGATAAGGGAACAATTGATTCACACACAAAGTTGTGTGAAGGCTCTCCTAGCCATGTCTGTCACCTGGTCTTCAAGCAGGAGTTTCAAGGTTAGGAGAACCCCAAGATACACACTGAATCCATCTTGGGCAATACCACTTCATAGAGACTTAAAGATGGAAAGCCTCTGAATCCTGAGCTTCTGCTTACCCACAGCACTCCCTCTTTCCAAGATTCACCTGAAGCCTGTCACCCCCCATTCAGACCCCTACGGCCTTCAGATACCACAAAAGAGCAGCCACAGCATCCCTTGAGTCACCAGGGGTGGAGATGTAAAGCTGAGTATCATCAGCATATTGATGGTATCTCAGTCCATGATGTAACCCAGTGGTTTCATGTAAATGTTATAAAAAAGTGAGCACTTGAGTCCTGTGGCATCGCACAAAGTAGAAGCTATGGGCTGGGCCTCTTCCTCCAACACTGAACCAACCACAGAGCGAAGAACTGAATCAGTGCAACACTACACTGCCCAGTCCCAAATTCCACAACCAGTCCAAAAGGATACTATGAAAGCCACCAGGAGGTCAAGGTGAGTAGGATGGATACATTACCTCCATCCTGTTCTTACCAGAGATCATCAATAAGTGCGACCTGTGTAGTTTCTATCCCATAACCAGACCTGAAACTTGACTAAAAAGGGTCTTGTTAATCCATAACATTCAGGACCCTTGGGAGCTGTGATGTAATCACTTTCTCCATCACCTTCCTATAAAGAGAAGGTAGGAAATTGGGCAAAAAAATGTTCAGTCTGGTGAGGTCTAATAAAGGCTTATCTTATGATTAAATTGTCTGAGCTATATTTTCTTCTTTTTTAATGTTATAACGATTTAAGGATCCATCTTCTCACTATGAGGTGTCTTTCATGGAGGTTTTGTGGCTAGCAATCAGGAATAACCAGCAGATCAATTGGAAGAATATTATCTTTCATCAATACTGAGCCATAAAAGTGACTTCCATTTGCCTTCGCCAACAACTCTGCACACGGCTGCACTTAGAACAGATCAAAAGTCAACTAGGATTTGTGAGAAGTTCAGAATTTTTATTTTTCCTAATCATGGTTGCACATAAAATACAAACTTTTCTTCATGGCTAAAGTAATTTCACAGACATGTGGTGTCCTAAACTTCTCATTGAATATTTATTCCACGTCAGTTGTATTTTTGCTGTGAGATAAATCTATTATTATCTCCACTTTTCCATCCTTCGGAACTGACACAAATAGAGCTGTGCAGTGACAATCATTCTTTCCTTTAGCAATTATAAGACATGTACATATTGTGCGTAGAACTCACTGCACCAGCGTAGGGGAACACTGTATCATCCCTATCTTCCTAGGATACTTGTACTTTAACTGTTGCCTCAAGGCCATATGAAAGGCTGTAACTTAACTCTAATCTTAAGGGAAATTGTTAAGAAAGACTTCAAGCTCCAAGCTGTTAGCACTAAATTGAAGGACCAGCATTAGCCCTGAAGGCAGACGTTCCCTTTGTCCTGTCATTTAACATCATATTGATTATCCTTTTGACCTCTAAACTTGCCTCTTACTCTACAACCTGCCATCCATATATACATAGCTGCTACAGGAAATGGATTTTCGGGATAGAAAGATGAGATGTGTGTGAAAAGCAGTTTTCCCCATATCTTTTGATTGCCCCTCTTATCAAACAGACATTTTAATTCTCTTCAGCTCAAGAAATGAAATAAATTACATAAGTCGGTTCGGAATACCATCTGTCCCTCAACAGGATAACTCACTGAAGCCAAAATAGAATGAAACAGGTTCAAATGTAGGATGGTGGGAGATACACAAAAAAAAAAAATGTCAAGGTAAAAGAAAACTAGTTGTGACTTGATGCTGCAAGGGGGGAAAATCTTCAGTGGAAGTGGTATTGGGTTAGTGGCTTAGAATGCTGGTCACTCTCCATTCTACACCCTCTTTTCTTGTGACATGACCCCTGATGCTGTTATGAATGGGTAGCAAAGAAATGCAGAAATACCCTCTGTATTTTTTCTTACCTTAGGTGTAAAGAGATCTGGAATCTAGATCTTCAAGTAAGGAAGTTCACCAGGTGACTTTGAGTCAGTCTTTCACTCTCAGCCCAATCTGCTTAATAGGGTGGTTCTTGCAAGGAAAAATAGAAATAGCACTATATGTGCAGACATGATTTTTTTATATAAGATGTAAAGCCATTTAAAATGTAAATGAATAATCTGTCTTGACCAGAAGTAAAGAAGAATGGGCAAATATTTCTCTTTCAGTTTTGTATGTTTTATCTTCTTTACTAAAATATTTATGAATTTTCATTTATTTTTCCTTACACATTGCAGCCAATAATTACATTTTAGTGCCTACTTTCCTGCAATATGCTTATTTGTGTGTGTGTGTACTGTTTTGCTTCTGTTTTGTGTTATGAAATACATTGTTTTTTGGCATGCATGTTAGGTATAGGTTTGAGAACAAAATTTCACTTTTCTATAAAATTTAAGATCATATTGATTTTTCTTTTTCCCCAGCATCTGGACATACCAGAAACTGAACTGGAACTTTCTTTATGTGACACACGCCATACCCCTGACTACTTAGTATCCTTTTTATCAAAGGAGTTGCTTAAGCAATTCTCAGTTCTGTACAGCTTTTATCCTTCTAGTTTCTTTACATTACACATAGAAATGATCGTTACATGAACTACATATATGGATATGTTTCCTAGAGAACATGAATCTCCTAGAAGTTTATTAACAATCACTTCTCAGAAAAATTAACATTTCCTTTTCTCCATGTCACGCTGTTAAACTGTTGCCAGCTAAGCTACACATCTCTTGTGATTTGTTCACTGACACTGTAGACGTCAGGATTGTTTTGTTTTGTCATAGACCTTGTGATTTATAGTTTTACTGTGCAGGCTTATCTCACATTGCATTCCATTCCTCTCTCTTCTTCGAGACGCCATCGGAAGAGTTCTCCCTTCTCCTCCAGCGTTCTTCCAAAGATGTAGTCTTTATCTAAGCCTCGTTATATTTACTTTGTTTGTTTTGAATAAAAGTATTTACTTAGATATCTACCGGGTTTTATTTCTTTCAAAATGCTATCAGAGCTGCAGAAAGGCAACGGTCTATCAAATGGTGGAATTTTCACACACCCCCTTTCACCTCAACACAGATGTTCTAATTTAAATTAGAATCTGTATGGCATATACTTCTCATGTAACACTGACATATTGGAATGTTTTCCAACTGAGTGCTGCCCTGTTAGATTTCATAACTTCTTTGACCCAGAAGTGCTTCAGGTTGTAAAGCAGATACATATAAATTTGATTTCAGACTGTTCTAGATGTGAACCAACCAATTATTTACAACTCAGCTATTGAAATTTTGTCATATTAATAGCCTAAAGCAGCAAGTTTTCCAGGCTACTAGCTTTATGAAACTCTGAGTAGAATACATTTTCATTGAACGTTTAAAGTAAACTCTGATTGTCTGTTTTCTCTGAGAAGGACTTCAGAACCATCAGCAAACTTTGCAAGGATCACAGAGCCCAGTAACTAACTTTCTCTGTTTATCAAAGCTTAGATCTCTAAGGAAAAACTAACAACCTGATAAGATATGTAAAAATAAATGGGAAGGGGAGGGTGACCATCAGATTTACAAATCTATCCAGTCTCACCTGTCCCGTTCACTGATAACATTCTGCACATGAGAAGTGGTCACTTTTAACATGTAATTTCCTTGAGCATTAGGCTTCTTGGTGTTTGCATCTAGTCAAACTTGATTGATCTTAGAAATTCTACAAGGCAAATCCTAGTCTCCTTCCTACTCCACCTAAGAATGTCAGGGTCTTGGCTAGATTGGCTAAAGGAAGCTGAAAAAACATCCTTGAAAATAAATGGCAAACCACCACTGTAATTGTGCTGAGAAAACTATGGATGCAGTCCCCAGGCCTTGAACTTGAGTAAAGCAAGTATTGGGGCATAGCAAGATGGATACATTCAAATGGAAAGCAGTCCTTGAGCCAGCAAAATTAAAATTAAAATCTTTTTAATTTGTTGGATAAAATTTGCTGCCCTGATTGTTGAGCCTTACCCCTGCTGGCAAGGTTGATGACTGCCACAATACTTACTATTTTAATGTGAGACTAATTGATAAAACATACTTGATTATGCCCATAACAAAAACTATATTGGCTGAAGAGGGAAAGATATTACTTTGCAACTGCAACAGACAATTTTTAACTAACTCAGCTGTAAGCAGAGGTAGAGAAGAAGGCAATATCATAAAGTCATGGTGTTTAAAAATGATTAATGCAGCATGAGCCACTTGACTTTACTGTTACAAGTTGGTTCCCTCTTAACCCTATCAGTTGTTGATATATTTCCAATATAGATTTGTCTGCGTTAATGATTTTTGCTTTGTATCACTGTGTATTATATTATTAGATGTGAACAATAAACAAACACATGGCTAGATTACAAGTCCTTCATAAGATTGGTTCACTAAATAACATTTTTATTTAGCATAGGAATTAGGGAAAGATGCATATATTAACCATATTTATATCTTGAATATTGAATAAAGATTACTTTTTTTAAAAAAAGATCTTTTAGTTTTCCAAGTATATTTCTTTGTATATTTGGAGAAGCTATGCTATTATTTTCCAAACAAATCTAAAATAAGTAAGATCTCAAAAGACTTGCATTTTTATAGCCATAACATTTTTAGAAATGGTTAAATATATTTAAAGTTTCAGAATGCAAAATTTTAGAAAAGTGCATAAACATGATGTTGGAAATTGATGCTACTTTACTTTTAATAATTCTGCTTGTTATAAGAAGCAAGTTCATTCATTTCCACTTTCTCCATTACATTCTGATACGAGCCTTCTGCTCTAGTTGGAACCACTTCTGCTCTGATACATTCATTGCCCATTAAAATGTGCAGTGTCTGGTGATACTTCAAGAGAGATGATTAATTTGTCTCCTGCTTTCTAATTTTATGGAAGTCTTCAGCAAAAAACAGTCACATAGTGAGTGACTGAAGACACCCTGATCAGGGCAAGTAACACATTGTGTCAGAAGTTGGACCTGTATCTTCTGATACTGAGTTAGAAACAGGTGTTTAGAAAGTCTGTGCAGTTTTAAGCCTCCTTCTGAATTCAGCTTGACTAGTAATTCAGAGAAGAACTGTAGAAAAATAGAAGCGAAGCAGCATCAAGATCATACAGCAAGTAATAACAAAGTATTATCATTCCAGTGATGGGCATTATATTGGAAAGAGCCCCAGGGATTTACAGGAAGATACAGAAATACTGTACAAAGAAGTTCCCCAAATCATTATGTACATACATTGATCACCAAAATAGAACCCGACGTTCTGGAAATAAATGTCTGAATGAACTCTAGAAAATATTACTAACAACAAAGCTTCACGAGTTGAGAAAATCCCAGCAGAACTATTAAAACCTGAAAAGCTGATGCAGTCAGAATGCTACATGTGGTTAGGAGGTATAGAAAGCCACAGTGGCAAGATTGGAAAAAATGTTTCTATTATAATATCAAAAAGCACCAAATTATGCTAATTAAGGTAAAGATCAGATTTTTGAATCCTAAGCAATAAAATATAGAACAAGAAGTGAACGATACAAAACCTGGTTTCATGAAACTCATATAGTGCTAACCTCTGCAGGTGATGCACCAATCTAATTGCATTAAGGTTGTCAATAATATCCACTTCATCTCAGATAATGAGATCTCAAGATCCAGGCAAGCATGTCTGGGAGAAAATAATATTTCATATAGACTGGATCCATGTCATAAAGGATTTTTTAGCCTATGAACATTGCTTTGCATTTTGCTTACAAAACATCATAGCAAGGGACTTCTGGTGGCTCTGCAGACGCTGTAAGACGGACCTTTCGGGTCCGCCAGCCTCGTGAACACGTTAGTCGCTTTGACAGCTGAAAATCAGCTGTCAAGCGGCAGAAAAACCTTTCCCCCAGGAGAAGAGGGAAAGATGAGCAGCCAGATCTGGGTAGAACTCCCCTAGGGCCTCTGAATTTAATTTTGGGGCTGAAAGGGTGAGAGCTCCCCAGGGAGATCCAGCAGAAGCTCTGCATCTGGGACGATTCTGCTTTAAGCAGAAGGAGGCGTCGCAACTATCTCTGAACAAGATTTTTTAAACTACAGTTTTCTGGAACAGACGGAGCAGAAACAGAATTTCTGGCAAATACTTTTTTTTTCCAACTTAGCTCAGTGGAATAAAAGTTTTCTTCTAACTGAGAGATACAATGTATCAAAGATAGCGCTGACTTGATGACTGTGAAAATGAAAGTGATTGAAGTAAGCAGCGAAAGCTCTTTGTTTAAAGCGGAACGCTGGTTAATAGCTTGTTAACAGTTTTAAGCTGTGGATTTCATACCTAAAAGGAAATAAAAGGACTGATCCTTAAAGAATATCAAAGTGGAGCATTTAAATTCGGACTTCTTAAATTTTTTCCCTTTCTTTTAAGAAAAGAAACATTCAAAAGACAAAGGAAAGACTGACCTATAAAGAAATTTAAAGCAGAAGTGGAATATTTAAATCTGGACTTTTAATGACTCTTAAAGAACATTAAAGTGGAA
>JANHFO010004116.1:13663-25140 GCA_032468095.1 Pareas carinatus
GAAATACCAGAGTGTTTCAGGTCTTCCACAGAGGACAAGTCAAATACAACAGAAAGATTTTCTTTTTCCCATCCAAATGGCTCTCCAAGACCCTCCAAAGAAAATGTAGGAAGAGTCAGGCTGAATTTTAGATAAACATTATTTGGATCACACTTATCTTACATTTATCCACTAGGTAAATATAAGACCACATCTTGGTATTTATGGTTCGTTTTGTATTACCACTTTTTTGCAACTATAGTAATTATTAGTAGTAAAAGTTAGCATATTTAAAAAACCTAGTTTTTCTAAGATTACACTGCCATATTTTTCAATTTACTATACCTGATTTGAGGGCTATTGCTGATAGGCTTAAAAAATTGCGTATGCTCAAGCATGGAACATTCTTTGAACTGCTCAAAGGACTGAGTTGTAAGCAGGAGTGATCAGAACCCTAAGCCTAAGGCTAAAAGTTTGCCTACCAGCAAAGATGTAAAAAAAGAACTAAAACACATCATAACTTGTGACTATTTCAACTGGTATTTTATCAAATCCCCCACCCACCCCCAAAAAAAGACCCAGTAGGAGCATCTCCACAACAGACAAAGAAGACAACAATAAACAAAGCAACATTGTCATGCCATATGTTGCAGGAATATCTGAAAGCTCAGGAGAATTTTCAACCAACACAATATATATACAGTACACACTTTAAACTCAAAAATACACTAAGGCAGAAGCTTATCCACTCCAGGGATAAAACACCCAGACACAAACTGAACAATGTGGTATATGTGCAGTACAATACCGTGAGGCATGTGCAGATCTGTACATTGGAGAAACAAAACAACCACTTCACAAACGTGTGGCACAACATAGGAAAACAAACCCATCAGGACAAGATTCAGCAGCCCATAGAGAGAACTGGTTTGAAAGAGGGGTCAAAGAAGTCATTTACATTAGCATTGAACACCCCTCTCTCAATAGAGGGATGCAACACCACCTATCTCCTGTTTGCCACCCAGTTCTTTCAACAGTTCCAAAGATGGTTCCACACCCGTTTGCACTATTCAGGCAACCATGAGGGCATAGATAAACCTCCAAATGGCCATAATTACTCTCAGAAAAAAGTACTAATGACCAGATGATAGCAAGGATTACAATATAAATCCTTCCATTCTGCACTATTTAATCAGAACTAAAGAGGCTTTTTGGATAAGAAGCAAAACATCTTCAAAGAAAAACAAAGAAAGTCCAGTTGTCTTTTGAAAAAGTACCTTTGGAAGAAATGGGCCCAGCTTTACAGTTTTGGTCTGTAGATGTCTGGTCAGGCTTTTTTGAAAGAGTTTCAGTTTTAAGGTCTAATGAGGTCAGTATAGTGTTTGGTTGATTCAGTCAACCACTTTGCTTAATCCTTGATTTTTTACATTTAGCAGGAAGAGGAGAGATCAAAATGTTATAAAGTGCTTAAATTTCACTAGTATGGTATAAAAAGAAAACCATACCTAGCAGCTAATGAGTTAAAACGCAAAAAGAAGCAAAAGAAAAAATTTAATCAAGAAAGAGATGAGAAGCATTGGAAAAGCATAATGAGACATTTCTAATTCTGCTGAATATTCATTTGGAATTAAAAAAATCTAAAAGTGATTAGAGAATAGAAAATAGGCTCATTAAAACATGTGCAAGGGAGAAAAAGCAGATCAGGCTGTTTCTTGTCAGTGTCACTTTTATATGTGTTTATTCATAAATATGTTCCATCTCCTTTCTGGATCAACATGAATTTAGAGGAAATCCTTACAAAGCTTTGTATAAGGGTGAAAGAAAGAAATAATGTGTATATGTGTCTATTTTCCGAATTCGTTCATCTATACAAATAATACATTTTTATCTGCATGTTTACCTGTAATTACTTTATACAGATTTTAATTTAGGACTTTGACTCCTATAAACACCTCCAACACATTCCAGCCATCTCTCAACTGCCCCTTACCAGCATAAGATAAATATCTAAAACTTCGCAAACTTCCCCGCCACATTCCAAAATAGCATCATATTAAATTTTTATTCATAACAATGAATACTACAAAATGCAAAAAAAAAAGTTTAATTACAAAGGAGAATGGATTCCAATGTTATTGTACTCTTTTTATGAACATAGTTGGTCTAACTATGCATCTATGCAGCTTTTTCCTGGTTTCCTTATAACAAGTCTTCATACTTCCATTTACATCTTACAATGCTCTTTTATTATTGATTAATCATGCTAGTTTTTTTTAATTTAGGCTTTTGTTTGCTATAAAGGATGGCAGTCTGACAAATCTATCAAAACACTGGAACATTTTAATTTCACTATGTAATAAAGTAATGGATAATCCAGTCCTTCCCGTCTAATCTGAAATTGATTATTTTTGATTCTTATAGTGATCAAGTTCTTTCTTGTCTTAATGGATTTAGCTAAATATTGTAGGGATATACTTATCTCAAAAAACACATCCTGTATATGATCTGATGGTGGAAATGGCAAAACTACTCTTTGGACCTCTGAGTTGGTCTTTGTGTATAAAACAATTATGAAAATTTCAATAGTGCCTGACATTATGATATAACACTGCCTTAGATTCCACTTTTCATTCTGTCACTATTTTATTTTGTAAGTTATCTGTAAGATGCAGCTAACTATAATCTTACATGGTTAAATTACTAATATCTTTGCTAATCTGTAACTTCTCATGTGTAAAAACCCCAAGTAGATCTTATAAATATTCTTGCAATTCATGCGGGTAACATTCACAGTCTGCAAATAGCAATTTTATCCCATTCTTCAAGCACACCCACTGCTTGTAGATCCTGTTATTTCCTCCCTGCTGTTCCAAAGCTATACTGATTTTCCATGCAAATAGCTAGCATGGCAAACCCGTTCAATTCTATCATGTCAGTAGATTTCCCAGAGCTGCTAGCATGATTCTACCTCCATTTCATATAGTAAAATTCAACAGAAAGGACATAATTGTGCCCTTTGATTTTGCATATATTTTTATTTGTTAGATTTATAGTTCTTCCAGAACACAAGTACCATATATAACAAACCCTCTTTAATTTTCCCATAAGGTATCTCTGTCAGTTTGGGTTAAGAAATACTGTCTACCCCAGGGTTTCCAAATCTTGACAACTTTAAGGCGGGTGGACTTCAACTCCCAACTTCTTTCCCAAGCTTATTGGTATTGTCTGAAAGAGAAATAAAATCTTTGGTAAAATATTCATTTTAACTGTAGCAATTCTCCCTAACAGCGCTAATTGCAAATTTGTCCATCTTTCAAGGTCTGCCTTAATTTTAAATAACAATTTGTCATAGTTATCTTTCTTCAATGTTCGGCATCTAGCTGTTATATATATTACTAAATATTTTACCTTCTTTATCAGTTGTAGCTCCATATTTTCTTTTAATTTCTCTTTTTGTTTTTCCATCATATTCTTGACAATAACATGTAATATTTTAACTGACAGATTGTAAAGTTGCAAAAAGTTTCATCAATTCCCATTATGTTGTTATTAGTAATATTTTCTAGGCTGCCTTTAACCTCACTTTCAAGAATGTCTTTCTTAGTGATCACACTTTGTACACATGGTTTGGTCTTTTTAACACAGTTCTTCTGTATTAATTGATTGATTAATTTTATTCCATATTAATACATAATTCTTCTGTATTAATTAATTGATTGATTTTATTTCCATAACCACCCACCTCAACAAGTGATTCTGGGTAGTGTACAACATAAAAATAAAAACTAGTAAAATATTAAAACATCTAAAACAGTACAAAATAAATATATACATATGGCGCCGAGTAAAACTGTTACGATTGTTAATGCAATCAGGAAATGCGGTCATTAACGCACAATCAAAATAGGCCTGGATACACAACCAAATTTTCATGACCTTGCAAAAGGCCAACAGTGTCAGAATCATCCTGATAGAGAATATTCCAAAGGGCAAGGGCTACATTCACACCATCTCTTCACTATATCTCCTTTGTCCAGTAAATGTTTAGCTTGTCTTTTATGACACTTTTTGCCTAAAAGTTAATTGCATAACAATCAGCAATTCTGAGCATCACTTCTGCCAGATCCTTTATTAACATATGGCAACTCCTGCACTCTAGAATGATAGCCCCTCTGATTAGATTGGATTTTTAATAAGGTATTCAAAACCTGAATTTTCCTCTCAGAATTTAAGCCACATGTGACCTGAATTGTAGTTTTTTAAAATTTTATTATTATTATTGACTATTGTTTTAATATTTAGTTAACTATTTAGAGTCACTCTGGGAAGTGCATAACCATGCAAATTGATTGATCAAATAAATAAATGAATGTGTTTGATCTTAGAGACTTGAAAAAGGGCTCTTACTATAAAACTGAATCATTCATTCTTCCTTATTCCATTTTTCTACCATGGTAGGAAAGACCCTTTTCACCTTTGAGAACCATCATGAAATGTTCAACAGTTCTATCATTACTCTATATCTCATTATTATTTTCTGACTTTTGTATGTTTCAGACCAACAGCAGCTGCCTTGTCTTTTCTTTAATTTTAAATATGCTTCACCACATCTTTTTTACTATATTGATATTCATAGGTGATTCAAGACACCTGATTCTTAGCTTTCATATTCTTGATTCCACCATTATAGTTAACAGAGTTAGTGGTTGTCAGTCCCTGCTTTCATTTCCTATATACAATATTTCCTTTTTTGTTTTGTCCTTGTCAATGAGGTTATTATTTGTCTACATAGATTTTCCCTGTTTTCCTTCTCAGTTTTCATTGTGTGGTTTCAGTATCACCTGTTCCTCTTTATCTTCTTATTTCAGGATTTCAAGACATAGTATTGCTCATTTTTTATCTGACTTCATTAAAAATCTGCCTCTCCCTTAACTCCAACTCTGTTTTTTTTAACAGAATGATGAAATGAGCATTTCATTTCACAATACAAGTTCTTCTGCTTGCCTATACAATGCATTGTCACAATATATCTACAAGTAAGCAGAGGTAATGTTGTGATTATGAGATAAACTTTTTGTCATTTTACACATACACTTTACTTTTCCCTGCAGATAGTCATGTCTGTGATTGAGATTTTCCTTTCCTTGAACTGCAGCATAATATTATTGCCTTCCTTCAAGATGTTTAACATCCTCAGCCTACCAACCACCTTGTCTATATTGGGCAGAATTAGTCCAGGAAGGCTGACACTCTTTCTTCCTTTTCTATCTTCTGAAAAATGAAATTGTCAGGTAGAGATCATAAATCTGTTGAAGCTCCCACTTCTAGCTGAAATATTTTCCAGGAGATGTTGAGGTCATTGAAATCCACTATAATTACAGTACCCTGTCTTCTAGAATACTTCATAAATTGATTTAGAGGCATTGTCCACATCTGCCTGAGAAAGTGATTGTAATAAACTCCCACAGTGATGCTGTTTTTTATATTTCTTTTGCATTTATCCATATACGTTCAATGGGACTGCCATATTTATGGAGAGAGCATTTGGAAATTGGGCATAAAACAAATTTAATAAATAAACAAATATTAATTTGTTCATGCTTTTTTATTATTCAAAGACAGTAAACCTCCATGTTGGCAATGGGGAGTATATTTCTTGTAAACCGTCATTTCACTGTGGCAGAATGGATGGATACATAGCCTGAGAAATGAAAAAGGAAACACTGAAGCAGAAAATACAAAATAGCAGGGACATAACAGGCACACATCCCCCATCGAAGTGTGTCTGGAAGGTTCACCAATGCCCATTAATCAGAGATTATTCTTACAGCAATGTTTACAGTTAGTCCACAGTGCCCTAGTATACATCAAAGTCTCAGCACACTCTCTTTTCACAATGAACAACACACCACAGTCTCTTTATCAGATGTTACTCTCTTTAACAGCAAATTCTACCAACCACTAAATTGTTATTACTCTTCCCAAAATGGGATAAACAGAACAACAATATATTAGGGATTTCTTACAGCTGGTTAAGAATTAGAGACACCCTCAAGATTAACTGTGTTGAGAGCAATGAGCTACTTGATGTTTACTTGCTGGCTTGCTTATGCTGTATGATTTACATGACCACCCACCTCAGAATTGTGTGTCTGTTATGTATTTTTTCCTGCATTTAACTCCTTTAATCGAGTTTAGGAACTAATGTAAGTGAATTGTTTTTTTTAATAGTCATTTTTCATGATTACCCAAAGAGAATTATCAAACTTAGTAAGTCCTAACCAAGAAGCTAAGAATTCTTTAGGCATTATCTTAGAATACAGGAAGTTCCAAGTGGATTTTAATAAAATTAAGGTATTCAATTCAACTTTTCCAGATATTCAGAAAGTCCTTTAGACATCATTCTAAGGGCTCCAGTCACAATTCGTATAACAATAAATTTCTTGTTCTGTAAGCATTCAACGTTGATCTGCAAGACCAAGTATTTCATAATTTTTCCAATTGTTCTTCTCAATCCTAGCAATAGCATGAATAGTGCCATCAATGAACCAGACTTTCTTCTTTTCAATAACTGTTACATGAGGCATGTTATGAACAAGATACTTGCCTGTTTGGATCTTAAAGTCCCATAAGATCTTAACCCACTCATTTTCCAAAACCTTCTCAACTTGATGGTTCCCATAGCTTTTGACTACATTCAAATCCAAACTTCTGGCAAGGTTTCCAGTGAATAATTCTAGCACATCAGTCATGATGTTACTTGTAGTCACATTGTGAAATTTTGCTGCAGCCACTGATCAAAATGGTCATGACTAAATGAGCTTTTAGTCATTCAATGTAGCATGGGAAGCTGCACTGAATCTTTTAGTTTATTTTACAAACACATATGCAAAGTCAAAATGCAGTTTCTTCAGTAATCATTATATAGTTTGGAACCAACTGAGTTCTCACACATTTAGTGTCATTTAATTCCAATAGTGTTGTTGCAAAGTGCTTCACAAAATCATACTCGATGATCACAGAATTCAGAAAACCTAGAACTATAGGGGGTAGACGAGAGAATGATATTGTCTGAAAATTCCTGTGAATTATTTATTTGTCATTATTGTTGCTTATCTTAAATTATTTTCCTATTTATTTGTACAATAAAACTTTTCAGACTCTTAGCAAATTAAATTAATGAAAATGTTTTATCTTCTATCAGCATTGTTTACAAATGGCCTGTTTGTCTTTTCCTTCTTGTTTCTAAAAAAAAATGGCGAAATTAATATTGTTGTTGTTGTTTTCCTAAATTACCTCAAAAGATATGTGTTTCAAATCTGAAACAATCCCCCCCAGGATCTGGCTGTGAATTATAATAATTTATGGTCTGCCACACAATCCATGTTGAATTTAAACTAAATCACATACCAATTAGCAACCTGTTAATGAACTAAACTGGAAGATTAATGGAAGATGAAAAGAGCCTCTAGCAGTCATTACAACCAGTCAGATGCATCTAGATCTAAAGAGACTCTAAACAATAAATTTCAGCTTTTGACAGCCATTAGCAATTCCTAATTATAAAGTAGTGATTGTTGTTATAGCAAGAGCCACCATACTGATAAACCATAATAGCTACATCTAAACCAATTGTATGAACAGAAATTACAGCAGTCAGAAAAACAAAATCATGTGAGATTTTGGAGATAGCCTGAGAACTTTATGAAGGAAACAGTCAAAAGCCAGCAGGAGAGACACAGGAAAAGATAATCTTCTTGAATGAAAATGAAAGATTATAAAAATCTAGGCTACTTAATATGCTCTCTGGTCTTCAAACACAGTCCTTTCATAATTTTAGTCTCATAACATGGCTCCCAAAAGGGAGAAGTTACTCAGCTGAATGAAGAATAGTCACAACAAATTAAGAGAAATGTCATGTTGGCCATAAATATTTAAAACATTCCACACTTGCACATTTTACATTATGAGTCAATCTCTAGAGACTAAAATTTTAAAAATTTAAATATATGGTTTATATTTATTGATCCAGTTTCCTAGCCAACTAAATTTGTAAAATATGTTATACTTGATGTCAGATAATTACATCACCTATTAATTGTATTAACTAAAATATAGATGTAATTTTCTTGACATTCTATCCCATATTGATAGTTTTAGCATCTGAAAAAATGGTTTAAAAAAAGTCCAAGAGTTCTTTTGAATGTTTCAGATGAATCCAATCCAATTCAGAACCAGCTGAGGCTAAGATCTGCATGAAATTATAAACTAAAATGGGGAACAAATGAAACCTCTCACAGATATTTAGTTGAATTGTACCCTTTCTTTCTCCTAAGAGTTGTAGTGGCACAGTGGTTAGAGTACAGTACTGCATTCTACTTCTGTTAACAGTCGGCTGCCAGTAAGTTCAGCATTTCGAGTCCCACTAGTTCAAGGTTGACTCAGTCTTCCATCCTTCCAAGTTCGGTCAAATGAGTACTCGGATTGATGGGGGCAATATGCTGATTTATGTAAAACTGTTTAGAGAAAACTATAAAGCATTGTGACTCTAACTACTATTGCTAATTGTAAGTCTAACTGTAAGTCTAACTACTATTGCTAACTGCTATTGAATTAAGAGCAGTGCATGTTCTCTCTTCTGATCCATTTTATTTGTTTGAACTGAAACTGAAAAATATATTCTGCTACAAAGTCACATAGGACATCTCCCTTTTAACCATCATACCATGTTAATATTCATCCAGGGCACTCCTCTTCCTTTTCATCCTCCTCCTCTTCCTTCTGCCTCTTCTTCAGATATATTTATTATATTTCATAAACACACATCAAACTAACAGAAAAGGGCACCTTTTCAGTCCCTCAATATAGATTTATGTTGTTCAAAGCTCTGGATTAGCCAATACCATTATTTGTACCTTATGAACTGATTGTCCTAAATAAAAATAAATGTCTGCATCTGCTTTATGCCTGTCGCAGCAGTGTCATTTCAAATTACTCTGTGATTTAATTTTGATTCCAAACAGTAAATCACCATCATTTTAATGTGCTTAAAGAAGGCAGTTAACAAAATGGCAGCATGGAATTCTCCTAATAAGACAGTCTTTTCTTGATAGAAGTACTTGACCCTGACTGCTCTAATGCAATGTTTATTCAGCAGTGATAGCAACAAATAGTAAGATTAGTATCCTTCAATTTTTCTTGCAATGAAGGCTCAGCAACAGACAACAGATAAATAAATGATGGGCAGATTGAAAGGACACCAATTTCCTCCTCCCTGTACATCTTGCTGGAGATTTTGTTTTGTTGATGGTGCAAAGAATTTGTATGACTAGAGTTCTTTGTGATAGCCCCAGGGTGGATAGGACTCCATTTCTTCAGTATAATAAACCTCTAAGGGCAAAACACACTAGGATATTTTTCCATAAAAGCCTAAGTGGAATAAATGGACATTCAAGGTAATGCTCTCTTGTGCAGCTCTTAAATATCTGTATGAAAGAATTTCCCTGTCAATTATTCTGAAGACATACAAAGAGCACAATCCTAAAATGGCACTGTGCTTGCTGAACATCTTTTATAATATTTCTCTCAATTTCAGCAAGTTCAGAAGTGTGGACTTCAACTCCCAGAATTCCCCAACTATTTCCTTGTATACAGAATAAGGTAGACTGAAAACACATTTAAAGTATACTGTTTAAATCAGCGTAATAAAATGTTTTCCATTGGAAGAGAAAGCTGCAGTCTTATGTTATGATGACCTGTTAAAAGAAATTTTACCCTCTCACTGGTAATCCAGTCTGAAATCTAAAAAATATGTCATGCTATCTGCTTAATTTCAATACTTCTAATAATTTCAATACTTCTAATAATTAATTTTACAGTGGAAAGTGCACATGGGCTCTGAATAATCACTATCAAAACAACCCAGGAAAGGGAAAAGCTTCACTTGCTTAAACTCACACAGAATACAGAAAAAAAAATCTGTCCATTTTGAGTTCCACAATCAAGCTCACTTAAAAGTAGGATGCTGAATAAGAGCTTATGTTAATTATTAAATTGCACCTTTCAGCTTGCAGGAGAGCTTAGCTTAGCTAATATACATTAAGTGCCTGAAGAAAGTCTTTATGTAAGCTCATATATTTCTTCTGACTAAATATATATTATATGGTTTGAATGCACGTGATAGAAGAAAAATTGACAAAAATTGGGCTTCAATACCTATCAGTTTCAAGTAGCATGGTTGACTGCGTGATCAGCTTATTGAGTGATTGTAGTCTAACCATATCTAAAGGCCAACAGATCCTCCATCTTTGGGACGAAGATCCAGATGGGTTCTTATCCCTGTCTCATCCAGCCTTGTAAAAATGACAGTGTTTTTTCAGGGATTGTGACGATCCCATAATCATAAACTGCATGTGTTAGGAGGAACCTTCTAGTTTATTGCATGCAGCTCCAAATTAATACAGGAATCCATCAAGTCAACTCCTAAAGATGGCCAACGCGTTCCATTTCAAAACCTTCTATGAAGGATAGCTCAACAATGTTCCAGACAGACTGTTCCACACTTCCACAGAGAAGAAACTATTTTAGTATATCTGTTAACTTTAGCTCTTAAAATACTCACACTTTCAGTTGATAGCAGAGTGCCCCCACTAAATGTGGCAGCTTTTAAGATATTTGTAGATTTTGTTAATCCTACTTCACCTTGAACTTATTTTTTGCAAACTAAATTTGTTTAGCTCCTTTAACTATCTTTCACAAAGCCTGGGTTATAATCCTCATAGTTCTTCTTTGAACCTGTTCTATTTTCTGCCTTTGAACTGAAAGCAATGTTCTCACTATGTTCTAAGAAGCTATTATATATACAAGTTATGTGGTTACTTCCATGATTTAGAGCTTGCCCTTCTATTACTGCCTTTTCAGAGTGCATTTTAGTTGCTGCATCACACTTCTTTGAAGTTGCAGTGAAGGACTGTATTGGGAAACTCCTCCTCTACTTTAAGATGTAGTTAAACCATTTGCCTTTTTGGTGCAATTGCACTAACAGCTGTAAATCCATTAGACTACAGTTCCATCTTGCCCACATTCAGTCATCTTATGCTTACACAAAGAGATATTATCAAATGAATTTTTGAAATCAAGATACAGTATACTTGCAAGATTCCCTTGGTTTACCAATGTCAACTGTATTTAATTAGCATAAACTAGAAAGTGAAATCATCACGCACACTCCAGAAAAAGGAAACTTTGAAAACAAAATCGACATTAAATATTAACAGAAGAAAGAAAAGGAGTCAAAGATTGGTAAAAAGGGGGGAAAGATATGTTAAGGTGCAAAAAAACAGGGGAGTTGAAAAGTTCTTCCAAAAAAAGTGAAAAGAAAATGGCTGACAGAAGCACAAACCCCAAAAAATAGAAATACAGAGAGAGTGTGTGGAGAGTATAGCGGAGAAAATCCGTAACGTGGAATACATGACTGAGAAGGGAAATAAGGGGAAAGG
>JANHFO010004116.1:68901-81644 GCA_032468095.1 Pareas carinatus
TTTGATGGCTAATGGCAGATGGCAGTCAGCAGAAATAGCCTGCAGTGCTGCTTTTAACCACTGTACCATCCTGGCTTTTGTCACTTCAAAGTGCTTTACAGCTCCCTCTAAGTGGTTTACAAAGTCAACATCTTGCCTCCAACATCTGGATCCTTATTTTACCATCCTTGGAAAAAATTGAAGACTGAGTCAATCTTGAGCCGGTCAGGATTGAACTCCGGACTGTGGGCAGATTCAGCTTACAATACTGCATTTTAACTACTGCACCACCACAGCTCTTATATCAATATATCTGATTTCATTTATCAATTTATCTTTCTTTTAAATAAGTGAACTATAAACGGTAAAGGTTGCCCCCACACATGCGTGCCAGTCGTGTCCGATTCTAGGGGCGGTGCTCTACTTCGTTTCTAAGTCGAAGAGCCAGCCAGCGCTGTCCGAAGATTTCCCCGTGTTCATGTGGCTGGCATGACTAAATGACTGAGGTGCATGGAGCACTGTTACCTTCCCACCGAGGTGGTCCCTATTTTTCTACTTGCATTTTTACATGCTTTCGAACTGAACCATATCTAGTTTTAGTTAGTATGATGTAACTATATGGAATATTTTAATCAAAAATAATTAGAAAAAATTCAGAAAATACAAAAGAACATTGTAACTCTGTTTACAGTGATACTGAACGATTTCTATTTTTGGCAAACTGAAATAATTGTGAATGGACTGAACTTAGCACCTGACAAAAACTACTTTAGCTAAAGAACAGAGTTGTAAAACATGCAGAAAACTGTGCAAAACAGAATTTTTAATGAATTTTAATATTTTTAACACATACCACTATTGCAAAAATAAAAATAAAATAAGGCTTACTTGTTTTGTCTTCAGCTCAAAAATAAAATATTTTAAGAGTGCATTCCAATACATATACTGTATATTGAATTTATTGGGATTTGCAATCATGCAAACAATATAGCATTTATTCTTTAAACAGTTATTACTGTTGTTTTTATGATTACTTTTATTAGTACCTAAAATGCACAGGTCTCTCAATGTTAAATGAGGAAAAAGATTTAAATAAATAAATAGGACTTGAAAAGGCATATTTGACTTTTCTGCCCTTCTTGTAAGGCTCTGAAGTTGATCTGAATTTTCTTTATTCTGAAGGTGATGGTCAGGTCTGAGATCCAAAATTTTCCCTAATCTGTTCATGGCAAGCTCCTAATCCCTTCCCTTTTGTTGCTGTACTCACGATTCTTAAAACGTGTTCCTACCTGTATAATGTGAAGATTTTAAATGATTGTAAGCTTCATATTCTTTGGAACTTTAACAGCAGCTGATGTTTTTTAACAGGAAGTGCAAGACAGGAACTGCTGTTGTGGCTGAAGATAGTTTAACTAGATACAGGACCATTTGGTCTTGGTGGCAGAGATAGCCATAAGTGCTTAATTTGCCATTTAGTTTTGCGGTCTGCTTATATATTGGCTAGATTGTCTCATCTTCTTTCAATCCCTTAAGACATAGGTGTCAAAACGGCAGCCCGCAGGCCATATCTGGCCCATGGTTTACCTGTATCTGGCCCATGGGTTGGACTTGGCAGCGAGCAGGGTGCTCCCTGGAGGTGGCCGCCACAGTATGGGTAGGGGGGTCTTTGGCCAGGGGGGGAATCCACAGGGGTCTGAGGGATCTGTGGTGGGTCCACAGGGGGTGTGTGGGGATCGTGAGAGGACATGGGGAGGTTGCTGGGGTTCTTTGGGGGGCTATGATGGGGAGGCTGGGCCACGGTGGCTGCAGCGGCAGTGGCAGTGACCCACAATGAAATTGGGTCTGATAACCCTGCCCTGAGAGCCTCCAACCTTGTGATGCTATAGCAGCTTCATAAAATCTATCACAGTTACTGGCAGGCTCATAGACAGTGATTCAAAGATGCAAAAGTCTCATAAGCAAATTTATTGCAAGAACTAGAAAAGCCATCATGAAAACATTCTAGATGCTGTCAGGCATAAAATGGAATCCCTATTTAAAATACATTCAAGTTTTAAGTTTCGTGCATATTTCTTCCATCAGCACAGTGCAATGGATTAGTTATACAAAGTATTTATGCATGATAATGAAAAGCACTCTTTTGAGCTTTCCAGAACTAGTTCTCTTAGTTATACTTGCAAAAAGGGGGAAATTCCTTAAAATTCTTTGTTTTAGTGTATTTAGTTCAACCCGGAATGGGAAAAAGAAGAGTCGTCAAAAATTTATTTCCTATTTTGCATGGCTTAAATTGTTTTCTGAAATCAGGCACAGATATTTTCCTACCCAGGCAATCTCTTGTAATTTTCTTTAAAATATGTGGGTGTTCTTGCCTTTTCCCCCCTGTTCTGCACATCATCACATAATTCTGGATGGGCTGCTCTTCAAGCGAATCATTGGGCTAAATTACAGTGTTTTATCCTAGTAAAGCTTTCCAGAGCTTTGATGTTTTTAAATGTTCCACCATTTCATTTTTAACTTTCCTCTCAGTAGGGAAGTTTGAATGTTAGCTTGCAAATCATATTTCTTAAAAGACTGCTTCTTTTAATTATGTAGATGAGAGAATTAAGGGAAATGGTGTAAGTTACAATAGTTATTGCAGCGCACTGTATGTGGGATAACTTTGGAAGACTGCCTGAAAATTACAACAGGTTCAGGCTTGAAAAGAACATATAACCCCACTAATAAAGCAATTGTGCAGGCTGCCAAATGAGTTTGGAAACCCAACACAAAAAAATGGACATGTGTGCACATATTTTTTGTGTATTTTGCAACATTAAAGCAACTTCAAAGATGATGAAAATTAGCTTCACCATCCATTAATCTTTGAAAACCTTAATTCCTCAGATTATTGTTTGAAAGAAATCTCCATCTACAGTTTTCACAAATATGCAATTAAACATAAACTGGCTTGTAGACAATCTGTATATTCAAACATGAATTTTATATAATGTAGATTTTGCACATTTAATACAGCAAATCATTATATGAAATGTAGACCATCTCCTCTAGATTTTTAAAACCTCATTCCTTGTCCTTGACAAACAATGCTTCTATTTGCCAAATTAGTTTTCTCATTCACATTCTGCCTCTTCCTGTTCCCTAAAGTTTTTGCTACTCTACAAACAGCTTTTGTGGCCAGAAATGTATGCAAGATTAACTAAGATTTGCCCTATGTACCATTTCAATGGACCATAATTTTTACAGTTGCTCATTCTTGTATTAATGCTCTTCATCTAGAGTTAATCTTCTGAGATCTTGAAGGAGAAAGAAGGTGAGAGAGGGGTTTATTTATTTATTCATTCATTCATTCATTCATTCATTTAGTCAATCATATATGAGAAAAACAAGTATAAGTAGGAAATACTGTATAAACATGTAGGTGTAGATAGATATAAGGATATGCAAAATAATAAATGAGTATGAATAAATGGGGACAGTAGAACAGGGACGATATGCACGCTAATGCGCTTGTGCACACCCCTTTAAAGACCTCTTAGGTATGGAGTGAGGTCCACAGTAGCTAGTTTAAGGTTAAAGATTTGTGGGTTTGAGGATGTAACAACAGCGTCAGGTAATGAGTTCCAGGCATTGACCATTCTGTTACTAAGGTCCTATTTTCTGCAATCAAGTAATCTGTAATCCCCATGTAGAATTACTGAGAGTTTTCTAAGAATCTATAGAAGAGGGAGATCCATTTATACACCTAAGCAGTCCTTTTTTATCATTGAATGCACCAAGACACAGTTCAAGCACCTTTTATGCCTTAAATACAAATTACATTTATTTTAAGAACTGAATATATAATTTTTTAAATAAAAGACTTAACTCCTGATTTTGTGTACCATGACTAGATTTAACTTTAATCTCACTTTTCTTACTTCAGACTTTTCCATTATGTATTATTTTGTGAGAGTAAGACATCTACATTATGAAACACACATTAACTTCCGAAGCTCATCACAGTAAATTGAAATTTGAAAAATAAAAGACTGAGAGACATGAGCCAAAGCTATTAAACTGTTTTAGTTATGAGGACTTAGCTTTTTAATTACTTGAACCTCTGTTGTCAAAAAAGGACTACATGGAAAAGCTTTGAAAACAAGATTGTTTTTGAATCTTGGAAGTTCAAAATTGTTATCTATATTTTCTTCCACAAACCCAGCATTAGAGTTATATTGGGAGATGCTTCATTTAGTTTATTCACACAAGGGGCTCATTCAGTTCAATATGATTTGTTCATGGATCAGTATATCTAAATATTAGATATCTAAATATTAAGAAATATGCTGAATTGTTGAACAAGAAAATAGTGCATACCATGGTTAACATAAAAATAAATTATAGCTTAGTCCTGCTGCGTGTGCTAAAATGTTGCATGTTGATCATGAAAATTCAGGGATCCTGCACTTAGAAGATTTAAGAAGTGCAGTCTAGTTGAAACTGCATGAAATTTCTCATATCATATATTTGAAGCATTTTCCCTTATACTTTATTTCAAGCTATTGCAAAATTGCTGTGCATTTTGGCTGCTGTTTAGTCGTTCAAACAATTCTAACTCTTTCAAACTCAATGGCCGTCATTTTGTCTGGATTATCTGACAGTAACTGCTACTTTAGATTCTTGTAAGGTCATGCTTGTGTCCTTCAGCAATAATATTGAGTCACCTTATGTTATGTCTGCCTCTTTTTTAATTGCCTTCAGTTCTTCCACCTGGTTTTACTTCATATAAAATTGAATTATTTGTTCTTCTTATGGTCCAAGGTATTCTCAACAATATTCTCTAGCTCCATATTCTCTAGCTCCAAGGAATTTTGTCTTTGTTCTGATGGTCAAGGTTTCACAATTCTGACTTACAAGTGTTAAAATTATAACCTTGACAATATGTACCTTATGACAATGTGATGTCTTCACACGTGAATATTTGTCTAGCTGTGTCCTGGTCTATCTCCAGAAGTCTCTATTTCATGGCTGCAGATGTGTTAAAAAAATAACATTTGTTGCTACTTTTCTACCTTTTTGCTTTGTGCTGTCATTGCCTTGTTGCTGTTTTTTATACACAGCAGACCAGATTTGTACTTTCTTCTTTCAGCTTTAATAAAGGATTCTTTACATCTTCCTTGTTACAGTCATCCAAGTGGTATCAAGATAACTGAGACTGTTGATTTACTCACTGCAATTTTAATTCCAATTTATATTTCTTCTAGTCCAGCGTTTCTTATGCTATATTCTGCATATAAATTAGATAGGTAATGTGACAATATAACACCTTGATGCAATTGTTTCCCAATTTTGAACCATTTAGTTACTCAAACTTCTATTTTACTATTGAATCATGATATCATGCACATTTTTAGTTGACACTTGAACTAGCCGGATAGACTCGTGCTTTAGGGCAATTTAGAATTTTTGCTTAATTAATAAAGGAAAAATGTCATTTTGAAATTTCTTGGTCTTCTCTATTATCCACCACATTAGCAGTAATCTTCAATCTTCTGAATCCAGTTACTGCTCTTTTGATATATTTTTGAAGTCTAGATTGAACACTGCAGAAAAAGATTAGTTTATTCTGACTGGAGAGAAAATGTAATCTATTCCAGTACCCTATTACTGCTGTGGTTTATTCAACTGAATTTGGGAAATATTGTTAAGGTTAATTCCAGGGAAACAAAACAGAAACTAGTTTGTTAAAAACTGCATAAAGAGACAGGTATGTGAGATAATACTTTCTCTGCTGACTGTGATAAAAGTTAATGCCTTAACTTTTGCCATCACCAGTCCCAAAAAGTAACAGTATCTATCTAAAAATCTGCAGTACTAAAGGTACATTCATATGTTTAAGTCTAATCTCAGAAAAACAATAGTAAACAATATTTTAATATTATTGCAGAGCAAATTTGTCAAAAGCAATGAATACAATAATAAATCCTCAAATGAAGTGCTATTGCTTTTTCCCTCATTCAAGAGAATTAAATCTGTTTTTACAGAGATGAAAAAAAAGTTATTCAGCTAGAAGTAAAAACAAGGTATATTTTACATAGGTGTGTATAGGTTTCCACAATTTTATTTCACTCATTTGAGAAATAGCTATCTTTGACTCCTTGATAGAGAAAAATTAACTCAGTTTCCCATTCAAATTCCCATGCAATAGGAACAGATACTTTATACATTGTTTCCATTCAAATGTTCAATACCCAGACAAGCAAGGAGAAGCAATCAGTCATGCTATGGAAGGGAGAAATAGCTTCATCTACTTACTGAACCTAGACTTGGTTTGCTAATTCTAGTACTCCTAATTGAAATGTAGCGAAGACAGAGAATGTTTGGCAGGGAATGCCAAACAAGTAGTACAATTGGCAAGGATGAAAGGTACCGCTATATGAGAAAATTAAATGCTAGATAAATGTAGTGCGGTATCCCAAGTCCAGGATTAATTGTAGCAGTCAGAAAGAAAAAGACATACCAGAGAAAAGGCGATAAAATGGAAAGGGTTAAAGATTATAACTTAACTTTGAACTCTGTGTAAAGAATTGCTTGGAAAAAATCCTGCAATAAAAATGAGGATTGAAGGAGTAAAGATCACCTTGATAGGGATCGTTATATGCAACTTTTCATTGTTCCATTAGCAGGATATTTGGAATTTCTTCATTATGTCGACATTATTATGTAGAAATGCAAAACCATAATAAAGAAATTCCAAATATCCTGCTAATGGAACAATGAAAAGTTACATACACTGATCCCTATCAAGGTGTATGGTTATCCAGTATGTTAACCAAACTTTAAGTTAATGTTGCATTCTTTTGATGAAATGGAAAAGAACCTCTGTCTATAATAATTATTATGATCTCTGTTGAGAAAAGCTCTGTTCAAGAAATGATGGACATTTTGTTCACTTACTGAAGTATAAAATATAATTCTTTAGATGATGAAGTTGACAAATTTTATAGGTAACTGGAAATTTCTCTTAAAGATTAAAATACAAACAATTGTTTTTACCACTTTTCAGCTCTATTTCAGTGGTCTGGCAAGTCTCTTCCAGGGAAGTGATTATTATACAGATTTTAATTAGAGTGGGAGTCTCTAAACCTAATTTATAAACTGTAGTCTAATTTGTATCAATATTGGAAGCTGAATTTGGGTGCCTTTTCACTTCTTCAAAATCCTGTGCTTCAAGTAACGCCAAAAAGAAAGTTTGATTTTTGGGAACATGTAGTAAAATGTAAGAGAAGAGAACATTAAGGTAGGTGCAATTGATTTCCTGCAGATTTATAGAAAATTGAAAGCACAAATACAAATAATATTCATTTCAATCAACTAGAAATAAGCGTGTATGGGAGTTGTGCTACTTTTAAGATTTTCTTGCCACTGGGGATATATGGAGGGGGGGGATAATGGCTAATCAGGTCCTTCATCTCTTCCACTGAGCCAATAATATAATGTTTGGTCTAGAGCCAACTTGGTCTAGTGATTAAGGCACCAGTCTAGAAAGTGTCCCCATTGTGAGTTCAAGTCACACTTTAGCTATGATAGTCAGCTGAGTACTTTCTCTCTCTCTTAACCTACCTTAGCACATAGGGCTGTTGTTGCTGGGAAATTGGAAGGTATGTTGGATATGTTCACCATCTTGAGATATTTGCAAAAATAATAAAGATGGAATACAAATTAATTCACTCAAATCAGTTATTTGCTCTAATTTTGCTTTTTTACTCTCAATTTGCAATAATCATTCCTTTTACAACTTTCCTGCTTGAAGAAAACGTGCAAATGAATGACAGTGACAACAGATTTGATAATTCCAGTGATTGAGGTAGTTTTACCATTTTTAAAATAAGTAAATATTGGCTGTGGGACTACGCACATAAACTTGACAATCACCACAATTGCAGTGCATGTTATATTTCTGAGAATTATACAGGTTTATAAATATCAATCCAAATGCCACTTATTTGCCATTTTTGCAATTTATTTAGACCAGCTAGATAATAACATTGATCATTTTCTACAGAAATGAAACTAACATATGCCAATTACTTAGTAGTATTTACTATTTAAATCTTCTATTTGACAGATGTCTAATAGGTGTTAGATAGAATCAGAAAGTAATAGCAAGATGGAAATATATTCATTTTGGATGGAAACAAATTGCTTTTTGAGATTACTATTTCATTTGAAAAATAATACATTAAATAAATACTGATGGGATTGCTGCTTCTATCATATATTCTGAACTCTTATCTACAGTCATCAAATACCCTTTTTATCTGCTTATCTCAAAGTTAACAAACTCTTGCTATAGATGAGCTTTTCCTTTCATAACAAATATGTCTATTGCATTGTTCCACTAATGTAGTTCTGTTGAAGAAATCAAATGTTTGCAAAGGATTTCTATCTTATTTCTATCAAGATATAATGTTAATGACAACATGAAACTGAAAACTGTTGTTGAGCTGTTAATTCTTAATGTCATATTTTGCTTAATTCATATGTCTGGTGTAGCTTGCAATTACAGTAATAAGATATAGTGCCTGTTGTCATATATTTGCATCAAGAGACTGCAAAAAACACCAAGTCTTTAGACATTTGTTTCCTTACTGTTAACAAAAAATGTAGCACATAAAGCTGCTCTTTATGAACTAGACTAAAAAGGCTTTGACAGATTCCAGAATTTATATACCAATCCTTGATGCATGGGTACTGTTTGAAATATACTGAGTGACTTAAAGTGACAGATGTACTGAAGATAGAACATACTTATTTTCTAATCATAGGGAAATGGCAGAAGAAGGAATACAGAGAATAAGAAGCTTATTGTAAGAGTAACTGCTTAACTGGAGAAAGAGCTCCTGAGGTTTCTTAATCTTTGTTGTACAGAGGCAACAAATCTGACAAGGCATGTAAAGGAATGTATTAATGCAGAAATACTCTTAAAAAAATGATATAAAGAGAGGCCTTTTGGAATTTATCATATATCTCATATTCACATTCATTTTGTTAATTTATAGCTGTTTTGGAAGTTATTGGGTATTTGACAAAATGAGGGTTGATGAACCATTGACAGTTTCTGAAGTATTTCTGGAGTATTTCTTTTTTTACTGTTGCAGTGATAGTTGCCAGCTTATAGCTTTTTATTTTCATTTTAATTCTTTAAAATGAATGCAAAGAGAGTAAGGCCAAAGGGGAAGATTTATTTTTGGTTTTTAATCATCTGGGTTTCTGGTTTTTACTGCATCATGATGGTATTCTAAGTGGAGGAGCAGGGTACAGTCATGCAAATGGTGCAGGATTTGCTTATCAGTTATTCCTGCTTTGAAAGGGAGTGTTTTGTATTTTTCTTTTGCATTTTTTGTGCTTTTGGAGAATTTTATAGTCTAGCCTAAGGCTACATTAAAACTCAAGAGATATTGAACTGCTGCTTTCTGAATCTCTGCAGTTTGGGGATATAAAAGTCATAATTGTTGTCAGTTAACACTATTCTCTATTGGGATGCGTGCTGTAATCGGGTGCGCAGAATGTTTAAAAAAGATTTTCATTACCCAGTCTAAACTAAAAAAGTTTTAATTCTTATTATTCTAGGTCTTTGTGAGACTGTGTTCCAAAATGTTTTCTTGTATCAGAAAAGAGTACAGTACAGCGTGATTAAAACAAAAAACCAGCAAAAATAATAGTCTTGAATTGTCCCAAAGGTGCATTTTCAAGAGGCAACTGCACTTTCTTTGGGTTTTTTGGAGATGGTTACCAGCATAAAATTCCTGGGTGTGCAGTTAACAAGTAGGCTGGCTTGGTCGCTCAACGGTGAGAAACTGGTGAAGTGAGCATATCACGCCTGCACTTTCTGCGTCGCATGAGAAAAGCTCATCTTCCTTCCCCTGTTTTGACCACTTTCTACAGGGGGATGATTGAGAGCATTCCGTCATACAGCATTTCAGTCTGGTTTGGAAACATCACTACTTCAGACATGAGGATGATGCGGGGACTCATGACGATGGCCGAAAAGATCATTGGCAGTTCCCTCCCTCCTATCCAGGACATAGCACCGAAGCATTGTTTGAACAGGGTCCATAAGATTATCTGGGACACTACTCATCCTCTTCTCAACCTGTTTTCCTTGTTACCTTCTGAGAGGAGGCTTCATGGTATCCATAAGAGAACATCCAGGTTCAAACCTAGTTTGATTCCATACAGCATTAACCTTATGAACTCTCAGGCTTACTCCTTCCGTTATATATTCAAGATGGACAGTATTTAATATTTTATTGTTATGTATATGCAGGGGTGTGGGGTCTATGCATTTGTTGTTTATAGTATGTTTTAGGTGTGTGTCATGTATGTGTTTCACTTTGAGAAGGAGCAAATAAATTTCATTCTTGATGTGTGCCATTGTGCCCACAGTAAAATGACAATAAAGATTATCTCATCTATCTTATCTTATATATTTCTCTTGAATATGTTTTGCTTCTATACAAGAAACTTCTTCACTTTTGAAGAACTGAACTCTAGAACTGAAGAAGTTTCTTGGATGAGAAACAAAATGTCTTCAAGGAAAAACACAAAAAGTCCAGTTGCTTCTTGAAAAAGCACCTTTGGAACCATCATGACTTGGATTACTGACAATCTCTATAGACATTTACCTTTGAATTGCTTACATAAAATGTCCTACAAGAGAAGAAATGAAAGGAGAGCACTAGATTCTTTGATTAACGATTAAGAGATCTATCTCAAATCAAAATTATCTTTGCAGTCAACATTTTGGAAATGAAGAGACCATGGAAGCTGGGATCCTCAGTGCTCCTTTCACTTCATTTGGTTGCAATCAAGTCTGTAATGTGGAGCATTTATGACCAGTGTCTTGAGCACTCCATTGTTTAGCAGATCTGACACAGCTACCAGATTTTTTTGTAATGGAAAACATAACAAAATACATTTTCTGTCTCTCTTATTTCAATGGTCAGACGTGGCACGTTTTAGACAAGTGCAACCAAAGCCATGTTTTACTGAAGTATCGTGATATTGTTCTATGAAGGCTAGGATTTCTGGTGCCAAGACTATTTTATAAGTCAAAATATTGTTGCATACAATATATTTCATCAACTATAAAGTAGAAAATAAGATACAAGAAAAACACATTCTATAGTACTAATACATCATTTTTAAAATCATGAAATATAGCAGACTAAAATAATACAACCTTCTATATTTAATGAAAGACTGAAATATGGATCATATATTCCTGTTAAGACAAGAATAAACCTATGGATTTTGTCACAGGTATATGTTCATTCTGACTAATATCTATTGGAAACCAAAGCTGAATCATGAATACACTAACTGGTTAGCTACTAGGAGCTGGTTGAACAGAGATCCAAATGGTCATTTTAGGAAGGGCCAGACAACCCCCGCAGTCTGTTCTGCCAAAAATGTAGTGTATTTTCCTGCTGTTGTTTGGGGATATAAAACACAGACAGTGTAGTAGATTTCATGTTCTTTAAATATATATATATAAGAATATAATATATATATTTGCTTTCAACATGCTTTCAACATGTTGTATTTCCCCCTTTCAGTAACAATACAAAACATGTTACTGCTTCTGAAGAAAGAAATAACAGAAAAGCCCCAGAAGGCTTACAAATCACTAGGAAAAAATACCCAATGATTAGATAAAAACAATTTATGTTATTGATAGCTTCTTTGACCTGTAAAGAGCTTTAAATGAAAGACAATTTCAATTAGTCCACCTTTCAGTACTCTAGCTCGTGCCTTTAAAAAGTGAAAAGAAAAATTGAAAGAGTGACTATAAAATACAGCACTGCAAATGACGTTTAGAAACCACAACTGCTGCTGGCTGGGTCAGAAATCATTAATCTTACTGAATGACAATCTTTCAGATCTTAGCAATATACCTTTTCCCCAAGGAAGGGAGGGGAACCAAGGCACAAGTGTGGTGGCTGAATGACCTTGACGTGTTGAGCGTCACTAGAGCAAGCTGCAAGACGACTCTGGGATGCTGGTGATGTTATTAAAATCAAACAATGGCCAGAATATCTCACCAGAAGCAATTCTATTGCAACAAAGCTAGCTGGGAGGAAGAAGCTTGAGGAAAAAGAATTGAGGCTAGCAGGGATTCAGAACTACTGGGGAAAGAACTGGAAACTCAAAAAGACCTAAGTTGTCAGTCACTCAGTTTATTTATTTATTTATTTATTTATTTATATTTATATTTATATACGGCCCTTCTCCCCGAAGGGACCCAGGGCAGTGTACTGCCAATAAAATACATTTCAACATACACTTTTAAAAAATAATTAAAAAATAATTTTATACAGTGGCTGAATTCAAAGACCGAAAATCTAAAACCAATTTGTAACACAATTAAAATTTAAACTATTTAAGATTAATAAAAATTTTAAGCAGGAAAGGTGTGTCTACGCTAACCTGGCCTGAGTGAAGAGATAGGTTTTTATGGCATGGTGGAAAACACGGAGGTCTGAGATAGTTTGTATCTCTGGGGGGAGGTCGTTCTAGAGGGTGGAAGCTACCACAGAGAAGGCTCTCCTCGTGGGGGTCGCCAGCCGACATTGTCTGGCCGGCAGCACCCTGAGGAGGTCCTCTCTGTGGGAGCGTACAGGTCAGTGGGAGACATTTGCTGGCAGAATGCGGTCCTGTAGATAGCTAGGTCCTAAGCCATGGAGCGCTTTAAAGGTCATCACCAACACCTTGAAACGCAC
>JANHFO010004118.1:28932-41758 GCA_032468095.1 Pareas carinatus
TGTGTGTGCGTGTCTGTGTGTCTTTCATTCTGTGTATGTGTGTGTTATTCTGAATAATGCCATTTATAGGGGGTAGGGGTGGGGGCACTGAGGATGAGTTTGTAGCACCAAGGGGGGGCTGGACTGAAAAAGTTTGGGAACCACTGATTTAGAATAATCGAAATGCATTTCTACTGTTACAATTAAATGCAATTAGCACTGTTGGTAGTAATTCAGGAATTTCAGATGATACTAATACATCTAGATCCAATTAATCAAAACATATTTTAATTGATTGTGCTCTGATGCTTTTAGGCGATCCAAATTTCACTTGAGATAAATCCAGCATCTTGAATTCCAAAATTAGATTATTAATTCAGGAAAAAAATTTATCTTCTATTTTCAAACTGTGATATCACAAAGTGTAAGTTTACCTTGTGAATAAGGATAAAAATTAAACTCGTGTCCCAACATTGTCCAAATATGCTTTGCAGGTTTTAATGCTAGAAATATTGTTGAATTATGAATAAAAGAATCCCTACTTTGGTATCAAAGAAGTAAATATGATAACTTTCTGATTGGGCTTATAATGGTTACTGAATGTGACAACTGGGATTCCATAGAAAAATATTGCATACTGATAACATTTGAAGTCTGATAGTTTTAATCCACACCATGATATAACTATTGTAACATCACCATAACACAAGACTACTGTGCTACATAATCAAAGAAATAAAAATTTATTCAAAGCATGGTTCAAAAATTGGAATTTTACCATTTCAAAGACCTGTCCCACATCCTACAACATCTCTACTGCAGTTCTAGGGATTTTTTGCTTGTTTGATTATACAGCACTTAAGGCAGAAGTAGAATATATACTGTAGATAAGACTTTTTCGTTCTGGCAACTTGCCTTTCTCCATTTTACTTCTGGTTTTGAATTTAGATAGAAAAGGGACAAAGCATACATGGAAATGCAATCAAATAATTTTACATTTCTCGTTGGAAGCATGTCAGATCTAGTCAACTGTTAACATTTGTTGCCTTTGCAGCATGAATATTATTTTGCTTTTGACATTCCCTGATTAGTAAGGTTTTATGCGTTCATTAGGAAGAGCTTTCTTTAAATTTATATCTATTTTAAAATACAGCATTATGCTTGGCATATTAATTCTAGCACATAATAGTTTAACTTTGCCCAGTGTACTGTTAGTAAAAATAAGAAGAACAGAAATCTTTTACATTCTATATTCTAGCAAATTTCTTGTCAGTCACTAAAATAGATTTAAATCTGACTTGTTCCATATAAGACCAACTTAGACGTCCCACATATTTATGCAGCCAGAATGTCTAAAGTAAGTTATTAGCTTAACTCTGCAGTGTGAATATAATTTAATTTAATATAATATAAGCTATTATAGGAGATGCCAATTTGATTGCAGTACTTGCTTTGGCTAGATAACTTTTGAAAAGAATAAGTTAGTTTTTAATTTTCTGTTGCCTTCCTTTCACAATTATTCACAACATAAGAATTCTTGTAGGAGTTCCTGCTTTTGTGTAATCCTTGAAAGTGATAGTTCTTCAGTTTAAGAGCAGACTATAATTGGAAGCGACAAGGCATGATGGTGCTTCAGTGTATATTGCAGAAGCTTTCAGAATTAAATTTTGAGCAATCGCCCGTTTGCTTCAAAGGAAAAAGAAATCTGGAAGCAGATAATATAACAGAAATGCATTCATTGTTTACAATTCTTTGCAGTTAATATTTGGTCTGTATGGTCCTTGCAGCAACATAGTAGAAAATCTGAGTTCTTGATCAAGATAGAGCCATTTTTACTATGATGTAGTGAACCGGCACTGGTCTGTGTTGTGCCAGAAACCGGGCCACGCAAACAAGTGAAGCTCCATCTGCGGAATGGAGGCCGCATATGAAAGCATGCCCCCTCCCTTTTGTGGAAAAACCTCTCTAGGTGGAACTGGACCCTGGTGCTCAAAATGTTGGGGAGGTGAGGGTAGCGCTGATGTAGTTGAAAGCTACGGCTTACACACATTGGTTTTACAGTGCAGAGGTAGCAATCGTATTTGACATTTAGAAACAGCAATGTTAACCTGATAAGTGAGACGTCAAGATAATAATAAACTTCTAGGAATTCACACCCATTGAATCTTACACAGCAAAATGATTCAGCCTAGGAATCTTTTGTCTAACCCTCCTCTTCTTTCTCAGCGTTGCAGCTTCCTTTAGCCAACGATGGCAGCAGCCGTTCCTCCTCTTTGGAAAACTCACCCCAACATCACACACATCAATCACGCCCTCGAAATATTCTGGGCCTTCCTCCTCAGCCACCATTCCTCATGCACAGGAGCATGGAAAGGTAAGCACAATTGGAGCAAACTAGCCAAGTGATAGTAGAATGCTCACTTCATTTTCCCCATGTTTTTAAGAACTTTTGTCTTACTGTTTCTAGGCTAATATTCAAATTAGCCTAGAAAGGCAGTTTACTAAGAGGGGGGGGAACTGTTTACAGCACACCTTTTATATTGCTTTAATGAAATGGAAACGTATGTGACAAATATAACAGTATACAGATAGTCTAATCCAGTGATGGCTAACCTTTTAAGTACTGACGAGTCGCAGTTAATGAGTCTCAGCTCATGACATCATTGCCCAGTGCCGTTACTCTTTCTGAGCATGTCCAGCTCTGCGGTGATGCTGGAGCAACTTGGTTCGTCTGCCAACAGAGAGGGCTCTGTGTGTCCAGTGTGGTACACGTGCCATAGGTTTGCCATCACTGGTCTAATCTATGCAAGACATGAAGAACTTGCAGTCATGTCATTATGATATTTAGTGATAGCATATTGGGTGTCAGACCATTCATTATATACTTTAGCATTGCTTGCTTGCTTGCTTATTTTATTTATTTTATTTTATTTTATATAAACTTTTCATTCATATCATGCAAACTGCAAACCGTATTATTTCATCATATTAACATTAGTTACTCTAAAGTATATTTCCTAAAGTATTTATACATCTTTATGCATTGTTACTTAATCAACAAATCCTATATATTCTTCCATTACTCATTTTCTAACACATTTTTATTATCACTGCGTATTTCCTGTTCTTTTCTCTGGAACTGTGGTTTCAACTCTTGATCATTAGATTTACCATGTCATCAAAAACTTAAGTCATCATTTATTAAGTTATATGGCCGTATGATCTGTAAACCTTACGAGACCACAGTTCTTCCAATGCTGTTTCTTGGTTCCGCTAACTTCTCTTGATTTAGATAGTTTGTTCTTTAGTTACTTTAGATATAATGGATGATGTGGATGCTCTCTTCATTTTTTCCCTTCCAATTTCCCTTATCTTGTTTAGGTCTCATCCTTTCTCTTTCTCTTCTTATCTATTTTCTTCCATCTTTACTTCTTTCCTCTAACCTTCTCCTCTTCCTTCCATCTACCTTCTCTGTATTCAACTTACTTTTACTTTCTACCTCACACTTCTCTTCTCTGGTTTGATCATGCCACTGGCCCTCCTTCGTGGTTACCATGTTTTTCTTTTTCTTTTGACCATCTGTCTATCCCTTATCTACTTGTACCTCCTTCTGTCTCTTTCTTTCATCCCCTTACTTTCTTGACCTTCCTAACACCCTCTTCTAACATTCTTATCCTTCCTATCTCCTCCCTCCATCCTTTCACCTACTTCTTTCCTTTCTTCTTCCCTGTTCTTTACAGTTCCCTTTATTACCACTTTACTTTCCATCCTTCTTCCCCTTGTTTCTTTCTTATTTTGTCGGTATGTTATTATATTCATAATTTGTCGATACCCCTTCTTCAGTTTAACCTATATTTATTTCTGATATTTCCATCTTTTTTCTAACCATTTATACAATTCAAGTCATGATCTATAATATATTGATTGTTCTTTATCTTTTAACCTTAGTGTCAGACAATCCATTTCAGCGCACTCTAGGATTTTATATATAATTTCTTTTTCTTGTGGTAATTTTTCATTCTTCCAGTGGTGGGAAAATGTTATTCATGCTGCTGTATGTATATATATCACCAAATAACTTTGTTGTTTATTTATATTCTCATTCTCCATCCCTAATAGAAGCATTTCAGGTTTCCTCTTCAAGTTTCTCCCTATCATTTGTGAGAGCCAGCAAACAATTTTCTCTCAGTATTCCTTGGCATATTTGCAGGTTCACCACATGTGCAAGTAGGAACCTATTTCATCTTTGCATTTCCAACATTTATTAGAGTTGTTTTTAGATATTTTGGCTAATCTATTTGGTGACATGCCCCATCAAAAAAACATTTTGTACAGATTTTCCTTATAGGCAGAGGATTTAGTTATTTTATAGTTTTGTTCTCATAGTTATTCCCATTCTTCTGGTTTAATTACCTGCCTTATATTACTTTCCAATTAATGATAGGTTGTCTGTTTAGGTCTTTCGTGATTTGTTTCAGTAGTTTCTCATAATTATCTCTTTTTAGAGTAGCACATTTTGCTGTCAAATTTATTCCTAGATATTTAGTTTTTTTAACTATTTGCTGCACTATATTTTCCTGAAGTTGTTTTTGTTTTTTCTTTCTCATGTTTTTAATAATCACTTTCATTTTTTCTTTCTTTATTTTCAAACCAGCCACCATCCCATGTTCCTCTATTTTATTGCTTAATATAGGTATTGTTTCTTGAGGTTCTTTGATTATAAATGCCAAATCACCTGCAAAAGCTTGTTTTTTATATCAATCCTCCAGATCATTCCCTTTTTTTGGGATCAATGTGATGTTTACTTTCAGCCAAGATTTTGGGATTTTCCCTTCCAATAACGCTTCGTTGCATATTTATTTTAGTGGTGTGTGTATGGTTCCTTGTAAGCTTTTACACCATTCATCTGGAAGCCCATCGGGCCCTGGTTTTTGTTTCTTGATGTCTTGTATTATTTCCATTGATGTGTTTGGTTGGTTGAGAGTAATCTTAAATTTTTATTTTTGTGAGGTTGTTGTTTTCCAGGTATTGTTGAACTAAATCTGGTGATATTACCTATTTGGCATAGGGCTTGACATAATAATTGCTTACCATATTTTTTATTGCTCATATTGTCTAATGCCTTTTTCATCTTTTAGGCAAGTTATCCACCATTTATGCCTCTGTCGCTTTAGGTTGTAAGCTAGCCATCTCCTTGTCTTACTTGCACTTTTGAAATATTGTTTCGTTTTCTTGATTTGATGAGATAATTTTTCTGAGTCCAACAGATTTATTTTATGCCTACTCAGATCAATTTGTTTTTTAAATTGTTTTAGTCTGGGTTGGCATGTTAATTGTTGTTCAAGATTTTTAGGTTGCATTTTCAGTTTTTTGGTTTTTTTGTCTTTTTTTTGACCGTTAAGTTTATAACTAGTTCTCTGAAGACCGCTTTTGCTGTGTCCCAAATTGTTTGTATTGGGGAGTCTTGTTTTAAATTTTCCTTGAAGAAAAGGCCCATTTGGGTTTCTGCCATTTTTATAAATTCAGTTTCTTTTAAGATAGGCCTATCTAGCACCCATCTCCTTTGTGCTGATGCGTCTTTTCATCCCAAAACTATAGAATTGTGGTCTGCTGACGTAGCCGATTCAATTTCCACTGTTCATATATTTGCTCCTAGTTGGGGTGATATCTGGACCGCATCCAGTCTTGACCAGGATTTATGGTGATTTGAATAAAATGTATACTGTTTTTTAGTAGGGTTCCTAATTCTTCATATGTCTTGTAGATGTAGTTCCTCCACTAGTTTTTGAAAGGATCCTGGTGCTTTCTTCCTCCCTCTTTTCTTCGTTTGTGAGCTTTTCTAGTCCAATTGATTGTCAATAATTGTGTTATAGTCACTCATTATACATACATATATGTCAAAATTGCAGCTCGACTATTTTATTATGGAGAGCCTTATAAAACCTTTCTTGATTTGTGTTTGGGGCATAGATCACCACTAAAAGAATTTGCTTCTGTGAAATGCTTGTCTGAACCATCACGATTCTTCCCTCCTCATCATTATAAATCCAACTAGATTTAATATTATTTTTAATGTATACTGCAATTCCTCTTTTTGTATTTTTTTGGCTTGAAGCATAATGTAATGTTCCTAATTTGGGTTGTTCCAGCAGTTTGTGATTGTGCTTAGTGATGTGAGTCTCCTGTAAACAAATTATGCCATAGTGTGTCTTTTGTAGTTCATTAAATATTTTATTCCTTTTAAATGGGTGGTTTAGTCCATTGACATTAGTGGAGAGAATTCCTGTGGCCTTATCCATCGTTTTCCTCAAGTTTGACTGTTGCTGCCCTCGTCCTTCTTTGGCCTCCTTCCTTCTTAGTTTTTCTTATTCCTGGTTCTCCGTATTTTCTCACCCTGTCCCTTTTCTCTGTCCTTTCATGACTCCCATCCTCTCTTGGTTTTTCTACAGTAGGTTTCTTATCTTGTTGGTCTTCACCCAGCAGTGGTGCATACTTCCGTTCAAAGTTCTCTGCCTTCCAAATTGAATTTATGTAGAATCTCGTGTTATTACAATTGAAGGAGGTGCCCTCGGGTAGTAGCCATCTGTATCTAATTCCTTTTTTATTTAATTTGGAGGTTAGGAAGTGGTATTGCTTCCTGATCTCATGGATTCGCCTTGGAACTTGTGTCAGCGCTTCAGTCTTTTCATCATTGTCCATTAGTGGTTGCTCTCTGGATCTATTTAACATGACGTCGCATACCGATTTTAAATCTGATGTGAACTTCCCTGTGTAGTTTATTTTTCCTTGCAAAATTAGTGCTTAGTCTATAGATCTCATCCACTTCATTCCTCATTGTCTTGGTTCTCTTCCAGGGCTTTAGACAGATAGTTTGTCATTTTAAATGTCTCCATCTCAAGTTTCTTTTAAATTCTGGAATCTTAAAAAATATTTGGCCCTCTACATTTCTATAATTCCAACAGCTTCTTCCAGTTCTTTATTATTTTGTTCGAGTTTGGAGTTTTCCTCTAATAATTCTTCCATCTTTCATTGTCTTCCGCTCTCTTTTCAGGCATCTGAATTTTTTGTTCATTTTTTTTAGAATCTGCTGTTGGTGTCTTTTATTTTGGATTCTTATGTCAGCTAGTTATTCATTTAAATTTTCAATTTTTTGATTAGCCTTTTCCATTTTGGCATTCAGCTCTTTTAATCTTGGCTTATTATGTTGCAATACTTGAAATATTTGATTGTTGGATATTTCTGGTTTTTTTCCCTTTAGGTTGTAGTTGACCTGTCTGTGGAGTTTCCGGGGTGGTTAATGTTGTGATTACAGCCACATCTTTCCTCCCACTGCGGATCATTATTCCTAAATTTCTTTCATTATTGCATATTTTAGTTTGCTTTTAGTTATTTTCCAAGGTCGCTTACTTATTGCATCAGTTGAAACTAAAGTTCATAGTATCTCTTTCTGGCCACTAGCTGTCTCTACTGTCTTTCTCAATTTATTAAGTTAGATATTTAGCTACCTTCTTGACGTTTCCCTATATCTTATCTATTTGTTTCTATGATTAACTTCCTACTATTGGGAGGCTGATTGTGGTGAAAAAATCTTTTCCTCACCTTCTGTAAGCCGATTGACCTTATAATATTTATTCCCACGTTTTTTCACCTTTTAATATCGGTCCCCTCTGTCAGGATTTCTCTCATGTAACTTCTTGTTTCACTGTTCGGCTTTGTGCCCCGATGTAAAAAGTCGCCAATTCACCAATTGTGGGGATTCTGTTAATACTCTTAATCCCGTTTTCTCTGGCTTTATTACCATGATCCTTCTTGTATTTGTCTCTTGCTGACTGTTCACGACTAATGGCTGCCTGTCAGTTCCCCTGGCGGCCCTTGTCGCTGCTCCTCCAGGGAAATTTCAGCTGAACCTCAACTGACTGCCATCTAATTGGGTTTGTGGAATGCTCCCCTTGCTGCCTCCCTTCCAGGGAGATCTTTCGAGCCTCCATGACTCTCGGAAAACGGCATCAAAGCCAGCTCATGGATCTGAGCTCCAATCCATGAGTTGTACCATCATGATATCACATTATTTAATTGCTTAATTGCTGATGATTTGATTTGATTGCCTCTGAGTCACTCTTGACTCCTGGTAACTATTATATATGGACAAATCCATATTCCTTTGGAAATTTTTTTTGAAAATGTTTTGCCGTTATTCTCTTCCTAAGGTTGAAAGTAATTTGTCTTATATTTTTATGCAGTCATTGCTGACTCCCTGTGTCTTACATACTTATCCCTCATAAATGAGATTAGAACCAAACAAATCATTACAAACCATCATTTCTTGCCACAGTCAGAATGCCATCATAGTAGGCAATGCATACTGTAATTTGGCTTAACATAAAACAGATCTTTCAAATTCATCCTAAGATATTTTCAGTAAATGTAGTATTTTCCTATGTATCAGAATGCAGTTTATTATATTTGGTATAATATTTGTATTGGTCCCTAGGAAGTTTAAAAGCATCTGTCCATGAAACAGAGTGCCATTATGGCTTATTAACTAGGCCTGCTGGTTATTTTGCATTCACCAGTTAAGTAAACATTTGTGACAATCTGCATTCTTCTTTACAGCTGGGAATGATTTAGAAGGCTTGTTGTAGAACTGGGCGATTTGTCATGAGGTTTGAATGCATATTTTTATTTGTAGAATTTTCCTTCTTTACATAATTATTTAGATACTATTGCCAAATATGGGAGCTCCGTAATAGGGCTGTGCATACTCTTCTTCAAGGTATTTGTTCCCGCAGAGAGACTATGCTAATATAGTCCCATGTCGAGGATAAAAGACACCATAGGCTCTTTAGCTTTTCTTTCTTTTCCTTCCTAGCATAGAAATTGATCAAAAACTGCAGGAGATCATGAAGCAAACTGGTTATTTGACCATTGGAGGCCAGGTAGGTTGACTTCATCTACCCTGCTATGGACAGAGTATTTCAGCTCAGTCGATAACATTTGAGGTTTGGAAAATAGTGATGAGGAGCTTGATAGTCTGATCTAATGTGGCACAACCTGCATTCTTGTATTTAGGATTGATGGGTTGTCCGCCTTATTATTTTGTTGCATTTCATTTTGATGCAATATATTTCCCAAGTTAGTATTTAGCTTTCAGACAGAAATCTTAAAGTTCTACTGTGAATTTCCACTTTAGATTGGCAAGTTAATGTAGCTTTATACATGATATTTTACAGAAAGAAAAATGAGATGCAAGTAGTCCTCAAAAGTAGGACCACAATTGAGCCCAAAATTTATGTTGCCAACTGAATTTTGTCCCAATTTGCGACTTTTTTTGCCATAGTTATTAAGTGAAACACTGCAGCTGTTAAACTAGTAACACAGTTGTTAAGTGAATCTGGTTTCCCCATTGACTTTGCTTGTCAGAAGGTTGCAAGAGATGATCTCATGACCTTGGGACTCTGCAACCGTCATAAATATGCGTCAATTGTCAAGCATCCGAATGTAAATCACATGAGCGTGGGGTTGCTGCAACAGTCATAAATGTGAAAAATGGTCATAAATCACTTTTTTCAGTGCCATTGTAACTTCAAACAGGTCACTAAGTGAATGTTATAAGTCAAGGACTACCTGTAAAGTGGATTAAAATACTTTTGCAGCCTGATGACATAACAGTTGACTGCACTGAAAGTTACCATTAAACAGTCTTTCCCACTTTTCAATATTCACTATATTAATATTTGTTTGTATCTAAATTAGATGTCCTTGTTTCCCACAGAGATATCAAGCTGAAATCCATGACCTGGAAAACCTGGGTGAGATTGGCAGTGGGACGTGTGGACAGGTGTGGAAGATGCGCTTCAAGAAGACAGGACACATCATAGCTGTGAAGGTGAGGTAGATATATTTGAGCTTTCAAACTCCAAACTCTTGAAACTCTTTATTAAAAGAATACGAAAGTCAGGATTGAAATAGTGGGAATTTACTCACTTTGAATACAGCTTGTATGCTTTATTTATTTTAGAGACAGGAGATACCGGTTGAAGAGATTTACAATAAGTGTCTTTTGTAGATAGAAACTAGTGATCATTGGACAAATAACGAAGTGCTTTCACTATGAGGGAAGGCATGGACAGTGCATCATTGCTTTTGATGTCTTATTTACCCTCTGTGCTCAGATGTGTCCCATCCTTTTTTCCCTCTCCTTAGCAAATGCGTCGGTCTGGTAACAAAGAAGAGAACAAAAGGATCCTAATGGATCTGGATGTGGTGCTGAAGAGTCATGACTGTCCCTATATTGTTCAGTGCTTTGGGACTTTCATCACAAATGTAAGTGAACCCAGTGCATCCATCTACTCTTTTTTTTAAAAATGCATTATGATTAAGTCAGTCATTACATCCTTTCGTTTCTCTCCATTTTGTCCATAGACGGATGTTTTTATAGCCATGGAGCTAATGGGCACATGTGCAGAGAAGCTGAAGAAACGCATTCAAGGACCTATCCCTGAGAGAATCTTGGGAAAGATGACTGTGGCGGTGAGTGTTGATAACCTCTGGGAAGGTGGACCCAAATAAAAATGTATGTTGCTTGCAAACATAAGTGGAATGGTTTGCAAAAATATATTTACAAATTTCTCTCTAGATTTTAAATGGTTAAAACTGTTCTGTGCCTCTTAATGATCCCAGTGCATTTTCCTTTGGAATTTAAAATATTCCTTGATGTGTGTCTGTGTGTTTGTGCACACGCACACACACACACACACACCATGACTGCTGTATGAGCAGCTTAGAGGAAGTCCCAGTTAATGAATGGCAATATGGAAGTTGACAACTTAAGAGGTCAAAGTAATATTGAGGGGAAAAAACTGGTTTACCACAGTTAAGTCTGCTCTAATTTTTAGGCTACAGTTGACAGTTTGAGTGAGTATTATTTAATCAGAGTAAAACTGAACAAAATTCAACTTGGGGAGATTGTGCATCTCTCCCACCAAGAAGAAATACTAAAAATATGGTTTCACATATGTATCCCTCCTCTTTTTAATAGCAACTTTGACATTTGTTTTGTGATGTATATGGATAAAATATTATACTGTAAAAAGTTTAAGGATGTTAAATTATGTAACTAAAACTCTGTATTCCATAAAGTCACATAATCTTCCAAGTGAGTGTCTAACCTTTGCTTTCCAAGTAGCAAATGTCTTCGTAGAAATGCTGTTCTGCTAATCCTAAACAAATGCAAAAATTACTTTCCTTACAGTGAGTCATTTCTTCACTGATTTCTGATTTTTTTCTCTCTCCCTAGATTGTGAAAGCCCTCTATTATTTGAAAGAGAAGCATGGTGTCATTCATAGAGATGTGAAGCCTTCCAATATTTTGTTGGATGAGAGGGGGCAAATCAAGTTGTGTGACTTTGGCATCAGTGGGAGGCTGGTAGATTCAAAAGCCAAAACCCGGAGTGCTGGTTGTGCAGCATATATGGCGGTAAGGATTAGAGAAATGTTTAGGGAATATCTGCAGGAATCTTGCTATAATTTTGTAATTTGTTACAGTGTGCCCAATTTGTTTACTGTATCAATTTCTTAATAGGCTTTCTTTTCAATGGTATTCTGGACCAGGACTGTTTAGGTTATTATATCAGTGCATCTCTGCCTGAGAACGTCCCCTTGGACTCACAGCATATCTATACAAAGTTGCCATTAGAATCTGACCTAAGATTTTGAAAATGTGCTGTAATATTATGCAATTGTACTTCCATTGTTTATTTTGTTTCTATAATGGGGGGGTGTTTTCCTAAGTGCAGGTAAGAAATTAGCAATTAGATGTTCTTTTAATGACTTTTTTTTTGTCCTTAGCCTGAAAGAATAGATCCTCCTGATCCCTCAAAACCTGATTATGATATCCGTGCAGATGTGTGGAGCCTGGGCATTTCTCTGGTAAGTTAAACTCTCTGACTTTTTTTTAATATGAAATGAGCAATCCATAGCTTGCAGGTGGCTTGCATCCCTCTGTGGTCTTCTCTGTAACCGATATAGATGTCAAAACGTTTTAATTGAGAGCCAGGATGGTGCAGTGGTTAAAAGCAGCACTACAGACTATTTCTGCTGACTGCCATCTGCCATTAGCCATCAGTTCAGCAGTTCGATTCTCACCGGCTCAAGGTTGACTCAGCCTCCCATCCTTCCGAGATTGGTAAAATGAGGACCCAGATTGTTGGGGGCAATATGCTGACTGTGTAAAATGCTTAGAGAATGCTGTAAAGCACTCTTAAGCAGTATAGAAGTCTAAATAATAATAATAATAATAATAATAATTTTGGTTCGCTACTATTACTGTCCAACTGCAGAGATGACCTTGGACTAGCACTCTTCCCAGAGAGAAAATATGTCAACAATCTCAAACTGTTACATTCCTCCCAGCAGATGTAAGACAGTCTTATTCTTATCCTAAGCATTGGCAAATCCGAAGTGCGACCGGACAGGGTTAGCGTAGAATTTGACAGCAATTCCATCAACAGGCACATCGACCTACAACCAGCCTACGAACCCCTGAGAATTCACATCCTCAGCACAACCAAACAGCGACAGCACCAACCTTCAACCAGCTCACAACTCCCGCTGCAACTGGTTCATCTTTATGACGGTCCCCGTGTCCCGGGGTCAAATGATTGCCTTTTGTGATTTTCTGACCAGCAAAGTCAACGGGGGAAGCCAGATTCACTGAACGACCCTCTTGGTAACTGAACAACTGCAGTGATTCCCTTAACATATGGGAATATTTTTTTTTTCATGTTTTCTGTACACCGCCCTGAGTCCTTCGGGAGAAGGGCGGTATATAAATCTAAATAAATAAATA
>JANHFO010004118.1:41858-52949 GCA_032468095.1 Pareas carinatus
AATAAGACCTAGCGCTCCTTTGGGAGCAAAAATTAATATAAGACAGTGTCTTATTTTCAGGGAAACACGGTAGGAGATGGAGGGGTGATCCTCTTTTCCTTTTGCTTCCTTGCGGCTAACACTGGGGATCACACCCCACAGCCCTTTAACAAACCTGTCCGCTATGAATTCATCCAGTTCCTTTCAAAACCATCCAAATTAGCAGCCATCATAATCTCTTGCGGTAACGAGATCCATAGGTTAATTGTGTGGTGCAAAGAAATGATTTCATTTGTTCTAAATCTCCTATCACCGTGACTCCAAGGTTGGTTTGTCACAGTCTGACTTGACGAGTGTATATGTGACATTCTCCAAAGATGCGTTGTTTTCAATTTTAATCACATTTGTGTTACATTAACAGAATCTTGCAAGGCTGAAACTATTCCTCCCCTCCTTTTCTTTTACCTTCTAGAAAATTAGGGAGGGTCCTTTATGAAATGCTTTCCACTCATCCCCTCCTTCTATGAGAGGATATTTTTTTACATTCTGCTTGTCCAATCTATAGCTCTTCTTCCTGTCTCCCAAAAGTCGTCCCCACACGCGGTTAGAGAGGTTGACTAATTACAGTTTAAAAAGAGCTTTTGGAACTCTTCGCAATCTGCTTTGACTTCCACTTCCCTGAATAATTAGCTATCATCTGCAAATTTAGCCAGCTCATTGCTTCCCTTCTAAGGCAAGTCAATGTTGGGAGCATCTGATGTATGTACATGTTGAAGCTTGTGAGTTTGTGCATCGACACAGAAGAACATTATTTCAGGGTGGTTTTTTGATGTGTTTTTTTAGAATTCTTTTTATTAATTACAGTTTAAAACTAATACAAATATATATTTTTTAACTTTTTAACAAAATATCTCCCTCCTCCTTCCTTCTTAACCTCCTTTCTCCTTTCCTTCCTCTTTTCTCCCTTTCCCCTCCTCCTTCTCTCCTCCTTCCCTTCCTTTCCTCCTCCTCTCCTCTCCCGTTCCTACTTCCCTCTCTTCCCTCTCTCCCTGTCCTCTCTTCCTCTTCACTTTATAAAATAAAAAAACACATAATAAACATTTCAACAAGCATCAGTTAGGCGAGTAAACAATTATCAAAAGCTGTAGTGGCGCAGTGGTTAGAGTGCAGTACTGCATTCTATTTTGTTAACAGTCGACTGCCACTGTAAGTTCAGCAGTTCAATTCCTACCGGCTCAAGGTTGACTCAGTCTTCCATCCTTCCGAGGTCGGTCAAATGAGGATCCAGATTGTTGGGGGCAATAGGCTGATTTCTGTAAACCGCTTAGAGAGGGCTATAAAGCACTATTAAGCGGTATATAAGTCTAAATAATAATAATAATAATACCTTGCTAGATTCTCCGCATGCTTAAATAATTTTTCACATGCACAATAACTGTTATTTAGTAAATGATAGCAGTTTTTAGACTGCTTTATTTTCTCCTTCTAAAGTGAAGAATACAAAAGCAAAGGTAAAAGGATCTTAAAGCTGGACTTACACAACACTTTTGTGACATAGGACACAAAATGTTTGTGACATTATTATGAGATTCAGTGATATTGTGAGATTTCAGCCAGTTTGATGGAGGAGATGCCTTGGTCATCATGTGAAGAAGCCTGAAAGCAGTGTCAGCTGACTTGCCATACAAGAGATCCTAGTGAAACAGCAAATGATATTTTTCTTCATACTTATGACACCGTGAATTAAAATCATTCCTATGAAATGATACTGAACGAGAGGGTGATATTTTTTGCTAACTTGCTTTAACTTTTAATTTATTCTCACTTCACATTCCAATGCAGGTTGAGTTAGCTACAGGACAGTTTCCTTACAAGAACTGCAAAACAGATTTTGAGGTCCTCACCAAGGTTTTGCAGGAAGACCCTCCTCTTCTCCCAAATAACATGGGATTTTCTGTGGATTTCCAGTCCTTTGTAAAAGACTGGTACGTAAATTGTCTCAAAAACAACTTATAGTGAATAGTCAACAATTTCTGGAGGTGATGATCAGAATGAATAATATGTAGAAAGTGGGCCCACTCAAGTCCTTCATGGGATCCAGGAAGTTTACAGTCTGTTACAGTATTGCCCTTTGGAATAGTCACCCCACAGAGATCTGAATGACTCCCATCCTGAGAATATTTCAAAAGTCCTTGAGGGCCTGGCTGTACTCTCAGACCTTGGAGTAGGCTAGTGGTTGAGCCCCTGTAGATTGCTTTTTGTTGTTATGCATGGTTTTCTCTTCTAGACATCTATGTTAATTTTTATTGTTTCTTAAAAGTGTACATCACTGAGAATTGTTTAGAATTGGGCAAACTTAATTATATATAAATAAACCAGTAGATCATTGGCAGCTTAATTTTGTCAGACTGGTGATGTGCTTTTGTGAAAAGGTGAACTCAAGCGTCTTTGTCATTTTCCCATAAAATTATATCTCATCCCAGCTCACATTGCACAAATTGTGAGCCATTCCACTAGTATCTGTTCTCTCTTCTCAACCTGTTTTTGGCTCCTGTTTTTTTCTTGGCCTGTGTCTTGGCTAATTGCAGAGTATGGAGGGACTCCTTCATTGAACTGAAAACGACAACCAGATTGCCATGAGAGGGGAGATGTGGACATTGGGCCTATGCTGTGCCAGGATAATGATGGATTTCATCCTATTAACTAGCAAACTTTTAGATGGGAATAACTTACATAAATAGGAAATATTAGTGCTAAAGAATTATTGTTAAGCAAGATTCAGTTGGAATATGTAGTTTGAATATGTGTTTTTATTCTTTTAGCCTTACTAAAGATCACAGGAAGAGACCAAAGTACAACAAGCTACTTGTGAGTATACAACACTTCATGTGCATATGAATAGTTATCTAATAGCTATAGGAGGGGCTTCTGCCAACTTTAATCTTAAAACTATTTGCACTTGGTGCAGAGGTTTTGTGTGTGTGTATATGTGTGTATAATATACACATACAAACGCGCACACACATAAGTTCTGTTTAGCTGATTTTTTTTCATAACTCCCATTTGTTTTTGCTTGTACTCAGAGTCATTGTGTACCTAATTGTACATTTTTAAACATAGTTGTTTCAGACATAGTTAATCTAGGCCCAGCAGTACTGAATACTTTTCTAGATTTCCGGAGGATTCCCATTCCCCCCCTGTCCTACTTAGAGTTGCTTTTAGTCTTTTAGGGAACAGAAGGGGAAAAATTGCATCCCATCTCCTTGTTTACAGGAACACAACTTCATCAAGCGTTACGAGACACTGGAAGTGGATGTGGCGTCCTGGTTCAAAGATGTCATGGCTAAGACAGAGTCACCCCGCACGAGCAGCATCCTCAGCCAGCATCACCTGCCATTCTTCACCAGGTAGCCATGTGTAGTGTGGCTGCTGTATCGGAGGAGGGGTCCTTGGCTGCAAGATCTTAAAAGAGAGAGCACCACAACAAGCACCAGCCTTCACTAGAACAACTCTCCAGTGGCATGAATTATTTGCTTCACCTGCTCAGTCACCCTTGACCATTTTGTCTTCTTCAGTATTGCCAGGAAGAGATGGGTCATAGGTCTGGTCTTTCTGGAATGTGGTTAAGTTTCAGGGCCTTTGGCATTCCAGGCACCACACCAGACAGCCCAGATATACAACGCTTTGGATGAGACCGTACTCCTTCAGCCTACGCTTGTATGTTTCTGGGATTTGGCGTCTGCCATCAGGGTTGCTACCAGTGACAGCGTGCTCCCTGCTTGTCTCTCTCTCTACTGTGACCAGAGGCTTGAGGATATGCAACAGTGACGCTTGCTCATGCACTGTGAACAGACACAAAACACAAAAAGGAAAATAGAAAAGATATTTTTTTTACAAGTTATTTATTAAGTTTGGACTTCTGGTGCTGTGGGCTGCCTGCTGCCCCGGTTCACCACTCTCTGCGTTATTACATGTCCTTTATTTGTTTGCTTTTTTTTCTCCCTCTGTGTTTTTGGATTTGTATTTGCTAAAGAAAAATGGGGGCTGGGATAGATGAATCGGCTGCTGGTTAGGATGCTGAGCTTAGCAGTTGCAGTTGTCTTGGTTTTGTTTGTTCACAGGGCTTGCGGGTGGGGTTTCTTCCCTGGAAAGGAAACGCGTGCTAGATTCTTGCCCAAGAGTTACTCAGTCAAAGTAAAAATTTCCCCCTCTTTGGTTCTTTTTTTATCTCAGGGTTCCTCTTTTGAGCGTAAACAAAGTTTTGTCATTGGTGTTTTATTACCAAAGTGCATGTTTGGTGCTAGGATAAATGCTTGTTCATTTTCTTCCAGTATTTAAGAAAAGGAAAAGCAGAACTTAAAGATAATCCTGGCATCAATAAAGCCATTAAGAAGAGAGTCAGCCCAAATTATCTCTAACGTGAGAGAGTCTTTAAACAAAAAACAAAAAAACCTTGATAGTCACAAATTTATGACCTCTGATCTGTTGAGGACGTATTGGTTCAGAGTCTTAACTGGTAGCAACTATGTATTTCCAGTTGAGGAACAATCAGTTTGCTCAATGGGCTCACAGGCCTGGAACAGCAGCATCTGTATGGATGCTCAGTCTGCAAGCCTATATAGGCGTGGTCCTAAACAAGGAGGTTCAGTAAACAAAGAAAGTACCATTCTCTCTGATTTCAGAATCAAGCTTCTGTTTTTGTAATGCTTTCCACAGGATAAAAGAAAGAAGAAACAGGATCCAGTCATTTATAACTCAAAGGCACCCTTTAAACTGGTCAGCACTAGCAAGTTGATGGAGGCATGCCAGAGGAACCAAGGTGTCTCAATCACTAATGTTGTTTTGTAATTAGCAGGCAATCGGAGCCATCGGAAACTTTGAAAATGAAAATTGGCCAGAGAGTTTTGGGAGGGAGTCAGTAAGTTATTTTGAGGCAGTTCCCAAGTGTATATTTTCCAAAGTTCTGGGACTAATATACAACTTTGAACCTGCAAATGTTGTCCTGAAGATGAGACTTGTTCCTGCTTTCTCCTACTAGCAAAAACCTGGATATTATGGTAAAGGCGAGAAAAGGCCCCACACAGTTTTATCCTCACCTGGAGCCTTTAGTTGTGTAGGGCTGAAAAGAAGGTGCATTTGTAATTATTGTGATTCCTGATACATCTAGCCTATATCACCCTGTGGTGATATGTTCCACATTCAGCACATTCTGACCATTTTGCAAAAGAAGCCATTGCATTTAAAGGAGACAGGAGCAGAACCAGTGGAGGAATAAGAAGCTTTAGTAGAACCATATGTTCAAATTTGTCATTTGAAGGACTTGGTTAATAGAGACAGGTTGCAAAGAAATCAGATGGGCCTTGCTGAGCTTTTCTCATAGAAGATGAATGTGCCAACCTTGCTGGAAAATAGGAATAATATGCATGTAATGTGAATGCAATGCTTTTCAAAACAAATCCTAACTAAAGATTGCAAAGTGTCAAAGAATTTGGAGAGGAAAGAGAATTGTTTGTATAAGATGTACAGTAGTTCACCTGTTCAGATGACCGGCTTATGGTTACTGCATCATATAGCATATCATATATCCCCACCAGTTTTAATTATGACTATTAAGGTTATCATTTTTCAAAAGCTGAAAAAAGGCAATTTGCCTTACACACTAAGTCTACAAGGCATAGGATTTGTGTAAGGAAGAAAACTGTTTTGAATGTGTTTTATGAAAACATGAGAGAGAAGATAGGAAGTGAAGGAAGGAAGGGAGAAGTGAAGAGCTGGCAAGAATAAGGTGCAGTGAGCTGAAAGAGAATTTATGGCTTAAGAGACAAGTTTGCAACAAGGAATGTTTATTAGAAACTTTTATAGAAATTCAGTGGGCGAAACCGGAAGAAGGGTATGTGAAAAGAAATGAAGAATATTTCACTAGGGAGGCTTAAAGATGCTTAGCTTTCAAGATGAATTCCTTTAACAAGTTTATTTAAATTCACTTCACTGGTGAATTTTTATTTTACTCACTAAGGTAACTTCCTAAAACTTCTCTCAATTAAAAAGTATTCTCTAAAAGATATTTTAGGGACAATTTGAAAATATATCCTATTTCCAAATTGGGTCATAATAACTTTGGCAAAATATAGCTTACTAACTCACAGTCAAGAGATCCAGAAACAAACATTGGCTCCTGATTAGTAAAACAGTATTTTTTAAAAAATACCTCTAGATCAAACTTAATAAGAAGAGAAATCTAAGATAAATGAAATTGACCTACCAATGGAATAAGTGATGGCATTTAGATCCAGTACTTATTCTCACTTTTATGAAATATGACTTTGATTTACAAGATCTGTTGGTCACAGTTAATTTTGGTTTTCCATGCTTAGGCAATATGCATGCATATGTTCTGTATGACCATAAACCAAATTATTAACTTGTCCATTTTCTTTGTGACCCAGTTAATATGGGAAAACATAAATAAGCTTCAATTGGGAGTCACACAGGTCTCCAGATTCAAATTTATTAATTCTATGAATATATAAACATGAACATAAATATTTGCCAGGATATTAAAAAAAATCATTTTACTATATTGTTGTGAATTGCCAAGAATTACATGATAGGGTAATAAAGATTAGAGAAGAATAAAGCAAGTTTTCTAAAACTATTTTGAAAAGTAATGACAAAAGTTTATATTTTTTATGGCAAAATTGAGAACCAGACAAATCCTGAAATGCTTGAAAGCGAGAATGAAAGAAATACAGAACATAAAACAGCCCCTGGGCACCTGTTTCCACCAGGGAGAGGGTCTAATGGCTAAAAGATGTAGTGTAAAAATCATGGTAGAGCTACATGCTTGGTGTCCGATTAGTGAAACTGCATCAGGACGGCTGCAGTAGAATACTCCTGTGGTGTGTATTAAAGTATCTTATCTTAGTCACAAGCTCTGGTTTTTCTACTAGCATTTTGTTCAGCGTTTCTGCACATTTTGCTAAACCATTTAGAGGAATTGATCTTGAAAACTCAATGGCAGATTGGAAAGCTACTGAAGCTTGGGCATATGACACTTTGGATTAAGAATGTTGGAGAAGGTTCAGAGCATAGAGATATATAGGAGTGAAAAGTTGGTTTCCAAATCTAGGTTGAAGAACAGCATTGCAAGTGGACAGCGGCACTGGCTACATAGAAAAAAGTGATGTATAGAACAGTTTGCTGGAATAAAGGGGTGTATAAAAAGTTAAGCAGAAAGGCTCTGGGTGGTTAACAGAAGTATTGTCATATAAGCAGTTGAGTGCCCTTTTCCTAATAGCTTGATGTACCCTCATTCTGGCTTTGTTGCTTGTTTCCCCCCATCTTGCTAGATTATTTATACTTACGCAAAGTAACCATAGTAGTTGGTAGAGCACAGGTGATATATAATGTGACAGATGGCATTTTAACCCCTCCAGGGATCTCTGCCCTGAAGTGAATCTGCATTCTGACTGCAGAGAATCTTAAGTTTTTAAAGCTCCAAATCTCTTAACTGTTTGAAAAACAGTTCCCAACATGAATCGGTTAAAGCTGAACCAGTTCTCCTGGAAGTGTTCCTCAATGAATTATGGGGCAATGGTGTTAAATAACTGGATCTTCTTCTTTATCAAATGTAAGGTCTCACTAATCATGAGTCTGAGTATGTGACCTTGAGATAATTTTTTGTAAAGAAGGCTTTTATGTTTCTGGTCTTTTAAGAATTTGATAGTATTTATTTGCTGCTTCTTGGGACAAATGGGGGCCTATTGATTCCTATGAATAAGTGCCTTCTATTCCCTCCCTGCCAAAAATACTGTCAGTTGCATTTTGAAGGTAACAGAATTTAGGTTGCTGTTGATTGTTTTTTACATCACATTTTGTGATTGCTAATAGAATAGAATTGCTAAAAATAGAGATCCATTTTTTTGCAAAATGCTTAAAACAATCAGTAGTTATAAGAGCATTGATTATGTTCAGCTTACCTTTTCTACAGGGAGCTTGTAGTCTCTGTCCTTTGGCTTTAAAATCCACATGGCAGTTCTGAAAGTCCTTTAGCTTTCCAGATTTGGGCTACATCTGTTTTCATCTCCTTGACCAGAGGGGGGACTATAGAATGTGTAGTTCAGAGGGTCTCAGATTCCAAGCCCTACTGAGCGACACAAGTCTTCCAAGACCTAGAACAGCTGCTTCTAGAAAGTCCTAATTAGCCAAAATTATTAGAAATCTAACTAGTGATAGTCTGCTTTTTATATGAAGAGAAAAGTAGCAGGGAAAGAAAAAGGTACTATCAATCTCATGATTTTCTCATCCTTCTTTTCCACAGCAAACATTTTTGTCACTGCAGAAGCTTTAAGGAATTAGACTGCCTTCTGCTTAAGTAGTTCAGCGCAATCAAGATGGGACTGAAGTATTTGTAAGCGCATAATAGATGAAAAATAGTGTTGTCTTGTAAAATTCTAGAACAGAATAAATCTTCTGTTCTCACCTACAACATCCATTAGGATTAAAGTTTCTACACAAGAAATAGTTTTCCTAAATTAAACCTACATCCTTTTTCAGATGCAAGAAAGAAGTATAGAGAATTGTGGAGAAATGATTGATTCGGTTCCTAAAAGCATATTATCAAGAATTCAAGAGGGCTTTTGTTGTAGTAAGTTTTAAGTAAATGAGTTTAATAGAAATCTTTGTACAAGAAAGGTGCTGTTTTTATCCCTCACAAGAAATTAACATTATTGTTCTGTTCCCTCTTGGATTTGAAACTTCAGGATATCACAGATTATCCTAAAATTGCTGGCCTCTGACAAAGCATGTTTCTTCCTCTTTTTGGTATAAAGAGAAAGCAAGATTAGGCTCTTACAGGGAGTTTGCCTACCTTTCAAGCATGGAAGAGTGTTTTCTTCCATCGCAAAGCAGTTAAAATATAGATTTCTTGGTGGGGAGGATTTGGGGCAGTAGGAGGTTTAGGAAATGTTAAAGGCTTTTTTCAATTGTTCAAAATATGGGATGATTTTAAACAAGAAGAAAAAGAGAAAAATGCAGTTTTATTGCATTTTTAGAATTATTTTTTTAATGTATTGATTTAGAACAAATCTTTGTTAATGTTATTTTTAATCTGGGTGGCTCCATGTTTACAATCGCCTGCCTGACATCTGCTCTTAAAGTGTGTGTGGGGGGGACATTGGGGCTGGGAGGGAAGCCTGTGTGCAGCGTGTGATGCATGCCACTCAAATGGGGATTTTAAAACAAAACTGTAAAAAAAAAATCATGCCAAAGTTAAGGCAGAGATTAGCGGGATAGATGGTTATATTCTAGGCATTAGCAGCTCACTATATTCTCTATATATCATATATTATAAATTTGCATGTTAAAGTAAATAAAAGTAATCTATCCTATACAGCAAGCAACTTTTAACTTGGATTCCTTGTAAATTTGGTCACCTGTCTTGATTCAGGATTGTCTGATCACCTTCTGTTTGATTTTGTTTTTCGTTTTGTTGGTGGCTACTAAATGTTTATTTTACCACCGTTTCATTGAAAAGGGCATGATTTATCCAAAGTTTCATAGAGGGAGTTGGGAGCAGAGCAGCTTGAGTTGCAACCAGCACAGAAACTATGGCCAGTGGGCATTTCCCCAGAGAGCATGTCTTTCATCTTCGCTGGTCCCTTCCGCTGGAACCTGTACGACAAAAGCACTGGGGGACTTTGCACCACTGGAGGCACCTGCTCAATGTTATACTCTTAGGAAGGTCAGAAGATTTCAGTTTGGCTTTGTTTGTTCCACTGTTTGCTCTGTTGTTACTTTCAATAATTGAGGCTACATTTGTGCACATTTATTTATTGCCCACAGGGAACTGTGTGTTGTTTTAATTTATTTTTTTAAACTTCCCTTTCTTTCACTTCCCACAGAAAATGTATGTTTTGTTGTTAGCATTCACTAAATAATTAACTGTCAAGGTGGAAAGATGGGACATAGCAAACATACTGCAGTTTTTAGAATTTTGTTCTGGTGAATCCCAGCACTGATACTTTCCCAAGACACTTGTAGTATTTCAACTGTAGTTGGACGTGACAGGTTCGGGAATCCTGTAACTTTGAAACTCCCGGGGTTCAGTTTCCCATCTTCATGCTGTTCAAGGGACCCAAAAGAGAGCATATCCTCAACACAAGGATAGCGAAGTAGAAAACTTCTTTTAAAAAAATTGGCTGACAGATTGATGGAATTATTTATAAGCAATATTGGGAGGAAACACAAGGTTGGGAATTGAGATGCTCATAATTGTGTAGAATTACCAAACTATATTGAATCAGGAGATGTTGTTTTGCACCTATAATTTAAGCTGATGTTGAATATATTTGCCTACTTGTTTTTAGGCTTTTAGAATAAATGCAGTGTATTGTTACCAACAAAGCTTTTAAGAAAAAAAAATCCTAATACAGATGATCTCCACAAAAGTTGCAGTCAAAAACAGAAATCTGTATTGTTTTGTGAGAGAGGTAAGGACATCTGATCATTGTAAGCTAATAGGTAAGATAATAAGGAAAGCTGAAAGAATAATAATTAAAATATTATAGGGTAAACATTCTTTAAAATGTTATGGGAGCTAAACTGATTTGGGGCAGAGATGCAGAGTATTTCCCCATATCTTTATTTTAGGAATGTTGGTTTCCATTATTGTTTCTGACAGTACATACTTAGTTGTAGATTCTGTGTTGTTGTTCTGAGAAGTTTGGAGAAACTATTTCCTCCCAAAACTTCAAAATCACTTTGAAGAAGCACCTTTTCCACTGATCCTTCTTGAAAGGAGCTTTTTTTAAAAACACCACAGTATATATATTTTCATTCAGGTTTTCTGTTTTTTTAATGGTTTGATTCTAGTTCCATATTGGTGTTGAACAAACCATTTTTTAAAAGTAAGACGCAATGGCTCAGCAGATAAACACGCTAAGCTTGTCGATCGGAAAATCGACAGTTCAAATCCCTAGTGCCGCGTAACGGAGTGAGCTCCCATTACTCGCCCCCAGCTTCTGCCAACCTAGCGGTTTGAAGACATGTAAAAATGCAAGTAGAAAAATAGGGACCACTTTAGTGGGAAGGTAACAGCGCTCCGTGCATCTT
>JANHFO010004118.1:85706-104776 GCA_032468095.1 Pareas carinatus
TGCGTGAGCTGCATTGGTTGCCGGTGGACTTCCGGGTGCGCTTCAAGGTGTTGGTTATGACCTTTAAAGCGCTCCATTGGAATCCTCAATATAACAAGATAGAGAATATGCATCCATTGCTTTTCACATATGTTGGGATTGGAGATCCAAGAAAGCCCATCCAGCATGTAAATTCAGAGTAAGAAATAAAACCTGCAAAGCAAAAACCAACAATTTCCCAGCTGGGGAATACCTTCATGACACATATCTTTCAAGACCATGAAGAGAGTGACTGAATATCTATTAACTTAAAAAAGGGAAATGCTTAGAATTTAAATTATGAGGTATAAACCAATGTAAAGGTTTGGTGAAAGGCTATGATTGTAAATGCACCTAATACGTACATGACATGATGAATGTACTTTATGATAATGAATGCATCCTAGGATTTTAACCATTGTTTGGCAATTATAGCCTTATAATTGTAACTACAGTTTGTCAATTGTAGCCTGTATGTAAGTATTGAGCATTTACATCAGAGAAAAATTTCTTGTGTGCCCAGACGCACTTGGCCAATAAATAAATTCTATCTATTCTATCTATGTGTTGAGCAGTGGACAAATGTTCAGTATATTTAGAGCTTTGTTGTTGTTTACAATAGACACTGCTCTTGTCTAGTCAAGTTTGTGAGCCTCCATATCTTGACAAAGGGATTATTCTAGAGAACCTGATATTAAGGGAATTCTGGTTCATACTTAAGTGATGGTCCATTATGACACCAAGTTCTTTCTTATAGTTACTACTGTGGATTCAGGTACCTTTCCATACATTTTTCTTCCTAAGTGCAGGACCTTACTATTCTCTCCACTGAACTGTATCTTGTGCTTTGGAGAACTAGAAAACAAGAATCCAAGTACAATTAAACTACTACAGCACTAATAGGTTATTAAGACTCTTCAATGTGTACTGCACCTCACAATGCAGAACGTTCCCACATTCTGGCCCCCAAATCTGGGGAAAGGACCAGGTTTTTAATTCCTGTTTAAAAGCCACCAGGTTCATAAGAACTGTATGTATTATTATATTTTACTTACATCTCACCTTTATTATTTTTATAAACAATTCAAGGCAGTGAACATATCTAATACTCCTGCCTCATCCTCTTTTCCCACAACAATCACCTTGTGAGGAGTTTTAGGCTGAGAACAAATAACTGACCTAAAGGCATCCAGATAAATTTCATGCCTAAAGTGGTACTAGAACTCACAGTCTCCTGGTTCCTTAACTACTAAACCAAACTGGCTCTAACCAAACCAAACTATTCTGAGGAAGGGGGAAATCACAGGAGGGGGGGTTGCTGCAACAGAAAAGGCATGCAATTTAGGTCTCTTCTTATGACATTGCTTCAAGGAAATAACTTGAAACCATCCTATCCAATTACAGCATGTGAAATAAACAGAAACAATTGGAAAACATGAGTCCTGCGGATAATCTAGTTCTCTCTTCATGTAGGGCTTTATAAGTGATAACCAGCCCCCTCAATTGCACTTAGAACTAAGGCCTGAATGACCATAAACATGGTCTTCTGATCAAGAAATAGCTGCAGTTGAGTTGGTGTACAACTTGAGGACCCTCAGGTTGCATATCAACTTTGTCTGAAGACAGAACACCTGTTTCCCACTCCATATCTGCTGAGGTGGTCCAGAAGGAGCCCCCGGAGATCAAGAAGGGCCGTGAAGGGATGCAGTTTCCACACACACACACACAAATCTTTAGACTATCAAAGGTCCTCAAAAAGCACAATCTATGATGCCTCAATACTATGTCCCAGAATTCTGATAATCTCTTTCCTCCAGAGTCCTTTGGAGCTGCAGGTGAATTTTATTCTCAACTACTTTCACTAAAAAGGAAGATTGGAGACAGAATATAAATTAAGTAATTGTGTTGCATGGGTCCAACTCATGCACACACACACACACCCTCCCCACTCACACATATTTCAGAAGTCTTGCCCAGTCAGCAAGGAAATGGATCTATCACAGAGTTAGCTACTCTAATAGCACCTGTTCACTTTCTTAAGACTAACAGGATCAGACTTGTGACATAAATGAACAAAACCATAATTCAGTCATTCCATAGGATCTTGGTATCTGATAGCAAATCTGAGCTACTTTATTCACCAAGTGCCAAGAATAGTCCACACAATAATCCCGCTAGTGTTGGTTCATCCCAACAGTCAGATGATTCCCCAAATTCTTGTCTCCCCAGTGATGGCAATGGAGTACAATAGAATAATGACTTCCAGAAAAATAATGCTTCTGGTAAGTGCATAATTGGTAGATAGCATCTGTACATACATCATGTATCAATAGCAGCAACAGGTTCTGTCTCTTCTTAATAACAATATTTATGTGGACATTTATGTGGGTTTTGCATTTCCCAGGGCCAACTAGTCATAGCCAACCTAATGTCATTGAAATTGTTCATGCAGTTTGGCCTTTTGTTATCACCAGCAGAAAAATGAAGTAAATGTATATTTGTTTTCACCAGCAGAAAAATATCATCAATATGCCTAAAATGATTGTTTTTCCTGAAAATATTTGGAATTATCCCCAATAGGGTGTTCACAGATAAAAACATGAAAGCTCTTCTAAACAACTTTACAGCAGCTTCACACTTCAAAATACTGTATGTTATTGGGTAGAAAGCAAATTTCTTCTATCTTATCTTCATTGTTAGCATCAGGGACCATAGCAAAATGCTCCACCAGGTCATGAAATCAAAGTAAAATCTGAGTCCGTATAGAAACAGCAAGAGGTTTTGCTGTGTCTTTATTGCTTGTCAGAGCTCTTTAATTTTGGATAACGCCTCTAACCGTTCATCTTTAGCCCTTTATGCTATGCGAGCTAGTCAGCTTACTTTCATGTGAGGTATGTGTACCTAATAATTTAAAACCTTTAGAAATGGTACAGTCAACATTCCTAATAAGGCTGTTTGGGATACCTTGCTGAATTTAAATGTAGAATTTTGAAACTATGATGATCCACCTGGAATCTAGGGTCTAAATATGCCAGCACTGGTTCAAACTTCACTTTCCAGTAACTCTCTAGCTGTCACAATCTTTTTTGATGTGTTTGGAAAGCCAGAATTTAGAATTATCTATGCCAGTTCAGATTTTCAAATAAAAGTATAGGGAGACAAAATCTAGCAACAGATGTTTGACCCAGCTCTCCAAGTAAAGCAAGGTGAATTGGATAACCACTACTCACAGGACGTAAAGAAAACTCTTCACACCAGCAAATTACCTATTTGTATTTTATGACAAATGCACTATAGTACAGTGGTCGCCAATTTGCGGGCCATGGTCTATGAGAAAATTTGGAGAATTTTCTTTTTTTAATAGTTGGCAAAAAAAAAATGGTCCGCCGCTGCAAGGCGCACGGCCGGAGGGTGAAGGAAAGGCCTGATGCACTCCTCATGGCAGCGGTGCTGAGAATAAAGCAGGTGGGTGGGTGAGGGGAACAAGTCCACCGCTCTCCTCTCAGTGGCACCGGGAGAAAAGCAGGGTGTGGGTGGGAAAACGGATTCACCCCATTCCTTGCAGTGGCACTGGGAAGAGAGCAGGCAGTGGGAGGAAATGGCCTGCTGCGCCAAGATAAGTCCCGCTGCTGAAGCAAGGAGCATAGCCGGCAGGCCTAGGGGATGGCCTGCTGTGCTCCTTGGTGGACAAAGATAAACCCCATCATAGCCCGCTGAGAGAGGAGTGCGCGGAACAGCCCAGCAGCCTGACCTGCAGCCAGGAGAGTAGCATGGGCAGTGGGGTGAGTGGAGCGCTCTGTGTGTGTATGTGTGTGTCACCGTTCCAATGGTGATTTTGGGGGGAAGGAGGCTGCCCTGATTCACCGCTGCTGACTCGTCACCGCCACCAAGGGACCATTATCTCACCACGGGATCATCTGTCCACATTGTTTCTGGACATTGAATCAACTTGGCATGAGCAAGTGGAGCTGGAAGAGGATGAGGAGCAGGCAATGAAGGAAATTTCTCTCCATTCTTCCCTCCCCCCTTGTTAGAGTCCTTGAACAGGAAGGGCAGCTAACAAAGAAACACACTCAACAAATACACATTCACACACTTCAACCGCTTCCTTCTTGCATGGATTTGGAGAGCTGCTTTATCTGCTTTAACCAGGGAAGGCTTGCAGGCAAGCAAAAAAGGGGAAAGGGAAGAGAGAGCGAATGGATGGATCCCCCATGTCTCTTTCCATGTGTGAGTACTCTCTCCATTTCTTTCCAGATGGCGCAGAAGGCTCCTCCTCTCAAGGAAAGGCCAAATTGTAGGGGTGAAAACGAGCAGGGGGAATTCCAAACACCACCTTTCCACCCCTACCCTCCTGCCGCCAGCACACATCTCGCCCTCTTCCACCACTACCCCTCCTTAAAGCTGCTGAAATCCAGGAGGAAGAGGCAAAGCCACGAAAAGATGTGACTTTCGGAGGCTGAGCACACACACACACAAACAGCAAGAGGCACTGTGTGTACCTTTTTAAAAAATTCATATTCCTTGAGTTCAAAAGGGTTGGTCGCCTTTTTAAAAAGATACATACATTTGTAAAATAATGATCAGAGAACTTCCATTTTAATAGTATAAAAGGCACCTATTTAATATAACAAAATAAAAAAACTTATTTAATTATAACAAAATCATAAATGCTTATTTAATCATAACAAAATCTTTAAAGGTTGTCTAATTGTAGCAAAATTATTAAAGTAAGTTTAATTATTACAAAATAATTGAAGATTCTTTAAGTATTGCACATTTTAGGGTGATATTTGTTCCTGCTTTTGAGAAAGAGAGAGAGAGAATGAGAGACAGAGACACACAGAAAGAGACAGAGACAGACAGACAGAAAGAGAGAGAGAGAAACAGACACACACACACAGAATGAGAGACAGACACAGAGAGAAACAGACAGACAGACAGACAGACACACACAGAGACACACAGAGGAATCATACAGCTGTAAAAAAAAATCAAATAATCTCGTGACCCACTGGTGGGTCCCAGCCCACAGGTTGGTGACCACTGTTCTAGAATATCATCTCCCCTGAAGGGAAATTAACCCCATCTCTATTAGCCTTCCAGAAGTCCCTTAAACCACGTTCCTATTTTTTCCCACCCGCCTCGGGAATCCCAATAAGAGCCTAACGGTGGCTGTATGAGATTGAGTGAAGTTTGTTCTCTCACTTTCCAGGGTTTTATCTATTTATTTCAGTTTTAATTGATTTTAGATCATTAGGGAGTTTTTAACCCTTGTGGTGGTTTATGCTGCCCAAAGTCACACATTTGTGAGATGGGTAGCTGTATGCAAGTAGTCCTTGGCTTATTGACTGTCATGGAGCCTGCCCATTATGGTCATAGGTTGTACTGGTTGTTAAGTAAGGCACTATGATCGCCTCACTTAGCAACCATAATTTCTACTCTCCCTATTGTGGTCATTAAGCAACTGTGCAAGTCGTTATACGGAGCATGGGATGCCTCAGGGGTGGAGGAGGCTCCGGGAGGACTACAGTAGGCCCAGGCTCACATTGTAGCCCCTCTCCATCTTACACATGACCTGCCCTGAGTGTCCCCTACCCTGAGGCACCCCATTTCCACTTCCTACCTTGCTGGGTCCTTGCAGGCCTTGGGTCAGCTTCCAACTCTGCTGGGTCCCATACCCTCCCCGCTTAGTTCACTTCCTTTCTCTGTAACTCTCCTTCATGAAGCAGCTGATCCAACATGTGGCCTTCCCACACAGAGGCTGCTGGGTGCCATCCCGGTGGCAAGTGCTATTTTGGAAGTGGCTGCTGTGTGTTGTGGCTGGTTCCAAAATAGTGCCTACTTCTGGGATGCCACCACACAGTCTATGCATTTTACATTTATTAAATAAATGCAAGCTTATTTTTAATCACACCAATTGCTAATCTATCTGGACCAAGTTTGCAAGTTGAAAGTTCAGATTGTAAATTTATGAGGGGCCCTGAATTTCCTCCAAAAAACCCCTTCAGTACAGAGACTTCTCAAAGGATCAAATTCTGTAATTGAGTGAGAGGAATTACAATTTCATACATTTACCATTCCATAAGAATTTTCAGATGGATAATCTCTGAATTGGGGAATTGCTTCTCAATTTGTCAATAACCTCTAGAATGGTATAGCAATAGCACTTAGCAATAGCACCTAGACTTATATATTGCCCCTTTACTGAACTCTCTCAGCAGTTTAAAATGTCAGCATATTGCCCCCAACAATCTCATTTTACCGACCTTGGAAGAATGGAAGATCTTGAGCCTATCAAGATCGAACTCCTGACCGTGGGCACAGCTAGCTTGCCATACTGCATTCTCACCACTTTGCCACCAGGGCTCATTGTTATCTCCTGTGAGACCTGTTTGCCTTCCTGAAAAACATAACCTCATTCACAAATTGCTTTTCAAAGTCTTCTGCATTGAAAATAAATGAGAACTGTCATCTTCCTTGCCTATTAATATATTAGACTCCTGTCAGCTGCTGCACCAATCTGGTGGTACTTCAACATCTTTCTTTTAATGCATTCAAAGCAATGTTTACTGTTAGTCTGTGTTATTGGCAATAAGATTTTGAGAAATCATTTTCGGAAACTGTTAATTTTTTTCGCATGATCCTCCTCCTTCTTTCTCTCCCACTCTCACACACACCCCAGATAAATGTGTGTCCATTTTGGTAATCCTTATTTTCAAAAAGAAGCCTTTCCTCCCCTAAAAAGTCTCCTTAGCAATGCTCGATAACCATGTTGTATTGACTATATTTAACAATATAGTAATAACCATAGTTTGGTGCAGTGGTGAAGGTGTTAGTATAGAAACCAGAAGGCTATGAGTTCTAGTCCTTCCTTAGGGATGAAAGCCAGCAAGGTGATTTTGGGTCAGTCACTCTGTCAGCCCAGTTCACCTCGCGGGATTGTTGTAGGGAAAACAGAAGGCGAGAGGATTATGTATGCTGCTTTGAATTGTGCAAAATAAATGTGGGATATAAATTTGATAATTTTAGCTGAGCTTTCATTATCATGAATTTGACACCCCCTCAAAAAGACCCTTCTGGACAGATTTGATTTAAATTTCCCATCAATTTGTCTTATATTGGCTGCCCAATTACTGTACACAATGACGTAACAAGCCCTGAGATTCAACACAGGAAGTGGGAAAAATCTGCAAAGAAACCAAATTATGTACTTAGGCTAAAAAGTATAGAAGAGTAATGAATTAAGGTGTTAAAATGAACAACAAATAATCACCATTTTGTCAAAGGAAAGATCAGAGAAAGGAAACGTAGGGTTTAGGTGAGGCTCTACTATTAAAATTACTCAGCCTTCTGGTTCTGCCAACATTTCACTTTACTCTTACATTTTTTTTAGCAAATACTTAGCAAATGCCCTTTCCATTTTTTTTTGCCCCGGAAATAGAATTATTACTAAAAATTAAAAGTTTCATATGTTGCCACTGTCCTTAAATTCTTAGGTAAGATGGCTGCCAGAAAGAAGGCCCAGCTTCCAGATGAGAAAGGTAAGGTAGTCAGCCATGGGAACTGTATTTCTTGGTACTTCGTTCCTAGTTTCGGAAAAATAATTTGAGCTCTGCATGTGAAGAAAGCCAACCTAGTCAATTTTATTGGCTTTATATTTTCTTGGAGTGTTTTCCCTGAAGTATTATGGGAGCTGTAATTCAGCAAGGAGGCACAGATCCCCAGCTCTTCTTCCCTCACACACAGATGATAAGACTTCCCCTAGTTTGGCTTGAACAGCCCAAAATGCAGTTTTCTCCACCCAGGTGCTCTTCAAATATTTCAGTGAATTACTTTGTGCAAAAGCTCCTGTTCACTGCTTCTGAGTCAAATTAGGACTGTGGTACAATTCAGTTACTTTGTTTGGCGTCATATGCAAGAGTAAGAAACCGGAATTACACACAGATGCTCATAAATAAACCCAGAGCAAATAGTAAAAGGCAGATTTGCCCATTTGTGGAAGAGGCTATAATTCTATATTGAAAGCAAGCAGAAGCGGTTACTGGAGAAAGAAAGAAAAAAACACCCCACACATTTATATTTTATTGCATTTTACCTACCAGCTCCTGAAGAAACAGCTGTTTCCACTCCTCTGAATATTTCCTCAGCTTTGGATGTAACCAGCCCTGCAGATGGTTTCCTGCCCTAGAAGCCTCTCTCGAAACATAGGTAGCTGAATTTGTGAACGTTTGTGGGAAAATACAACGGTGACCCAAGTAGTGAGGGCCAACTCTTTTGTCAGATGATACATATGTGGAACTGTCTGTAATTTTCAATGAAATATTGCTTGTTCCATGGATTCGACTGAGAATGAAGAACTCTTGAGCAAATGTAAGGTGGTCAATGAAGTAACTCAGAAGTGACTGGCCCTGCAGCAGGTGCAGCCATCTACTTTTCACTGACTGAAACTTTGTAAAAATTGGGGCTATATGGCTAGCTTAGCACACTAGGTTCAATTTCCTGTGCCACCGAACCCAAATTAGCATCCCTGTGCAAGATCAAACATGCACTAGGTACCATTGCTTTAAATCTAAACAGAACTGAAACTGCTAAGACATATTGTATGTTGTTTTTGTGACTGCTTTATTGCATACAAATCTCAAAAATTGTGAACACAGCTGGTGAATACAGAGCAACTTATATTACAAGCACTGCTTCCACCTGTTGCAAAATGCAGTCCTACCACCGTCTTGTGACAGATTCTGGCTAAAAATTCCCTGTGTGTTCACACTTGGCCAATAAAGAATTCTATTCTATTCTATTCTATTCTAATGGTAGGAAGTAAGGTTGTTTAGTATATTAACCTGTAAACTAGCCATCTCATCATTTATGAAAAGAAAGCGAAAGGAGCTGCATAGTAGCTGCAAAATTTATCTCAGATTTAGTTGTGCAAAATTTATCTCAGATTTAGTTGTACAAAATTGTTGCTTTTGTGTTATTGGGCTAAAGGACATGCAAAAAATTGCAGAGGAGAACATGAGAATAGCAATAGAGTGGTTAGAAGAACAGAAACCATTTTTCTATCCATGCCTTTTTTTAATCTTTTACAGATTCTGGGATGAATTTTCAAGCTTCTATAAACCTACTAGCATTCTCCCTCTATTACAACTGGAAGCTTCAGTGTCTTTTTTAACTGTCCTTGACTTGGTGCCTGATGCTCTAGCTTCAATAAGGAAATGAGCAGTAGAAAGGTTTTTCATTATGGAACAAGATGGAAGATTAGAAAGTGTGCTGCTTCATTGAAGTATGCCCATCTCTCTTACTGGGCTATCTGCAAAAGGAACTGTCTTGCTTGAGTCTGTGCTAAAATATCTACATTCCTCTACTGTGTCAGATGTGCTGCTGTGTTGTTATACTTGGGGAAGTTGTCAATTAAACATGTTGGGAAAAGAGATAGATCAGGGAACATTTAATAATTCCTACTGAGTGTCATCTGGCTGTGTTTTCCTGTCCTAATACTTTGTAACTGATATATTTACATGACATGCCCTATCCAACAAATAAACTATTTTAGATCTTAATGTATTGATCCAGTAACCAAGCGTACAAAGAAAAGGCTGAATTTTCACACTATGTTAAACTACTCACAATCATAGCCTAGAATCTTGAACAATTTCTTTATTAAATTATATCATAAAATATAACTATATTATATTTGCATATTTATAATATATATAATACTTATAATAATTTTATTATAAAATATAAACTAAACCAGTTCGAAAGGTTTTCAAGAAAGAAGTAGCAAAAAGTTCAGAATTAGAAAATTTAGAAATTACTTTTGTCATAAAAGGGGAATTTTGTCAGTAATGCAGATAATAGTTTCCTATTAAACTGCTGAGCAGACTAGCAAAAAACAATATTGTGACTTTTTCAGCTTTATAATGCTATTATTTTGAAACGCCACTCACTTGATCAACTAAAACATGCTTTGCTTGCCAACGCTTCTTTAGTGGCCAAGTAATTAATAGAGGTAGTAGTTGTTGACTTATAACTACAATTAGAACTAGAATTTCTATTGCTAGGCAAGGTGGTTGTTAAGTGAGAGATGATATTTTTGCAACAATTGTTAAGCAAATAATTGCGGTCAAGTGAAGGGCACGTTCTTTAAGCAAATTGGTTCCCCCCATTGACTTTACTTGTTGGGAGTTGGCTGGAAAGGCTGCAAATGGCAATCAGGTGATATTTCAACCATCCTAAATACATGCTGGTTGCCAAGTGCCCAAATTTTGAGCACACAACCAATGGGGATGCTGTGCAAGTCCTAAGCGTGAGGACCAGTTGTCCCAGATTCTAAGTTGAGGAATACCTGTATCTATGTTTGTTTGCATATTTATTTGGTTATTGATATTGCACCTTTACTATTGTTACATATAACTCAAGGTGGCGAACATATCCAACACACCTTCCTCCTCCTAATTTTCCCATAACAGCCTGATGAGGTGAGCTGGACTGAGAGAGAATGACTGGCCCAAACTGCACTTGTTAACAACTTCTCATTTAACTTTCATTATATTGGCCCAAATCTTGGCAGAAAAGATAAACTGGGCTCATTCTCCAATGCATACATAAACAATAACATAGCATTGTGGAAAAATGCATACCTAGGGCATCCCTGCTTGATGGGAACTAATGCCCGCAGGTTCCCAACATTCACCTCCAGCAATTATCCTACTATAAGCTTCCTGGAAGTTGTCAAGTATTCTGTATAAAGGACCACAGATTTCTTTTTTAGCCTATCCTAGTTTGCCCAGCAGAACTTGGGATGTGAGGTGGGACTCTTATGAGTAGTAAGATAGGCCTTCCAGTTGTGAATACAACCCACAATGTTTTCTTGAAAAAGCCAAAAACTTCCCAATTTTGGAACAATTGTAATGCAGATGAACAACACCCCCAAGGCACATTAAGTACTTTCCCCCAATGATGAGTACTGTAGTCCAAAAAGGCCTGAGACACAAAGTTAAAGACCGTGTAAATAGTTTATTATTGTTTTTTTTAGTACAGGTACTTTGTACAACAATATTTGTTTTAAAAAGGGAACGGGCTGGAAAGAATGGAAGTTATATTCTGAGTAGCAGAGAAGGGACACCGGTACATACTTACACTAAACACATGATTTTTGGAACAATTGGGAAGATGAGAGAACAATGCATTCTAACAGGAAAGCAAGCACACACTGTTACAGGCACACTGCTTCTGGATATCCAGCAGCTTGCTAGTATTCAGTGGTCTAGCTGTACAGGATAGGAGAAAGTCAGTATATGAAGATAAAATGTTGGCAGGGAAGAGCACTGTGTATGGGATAGCCCCAATATGAAAGAGCATGTTGTTGACTTCACTAGCTCTTCCACTTTCAAACATGAGAACAAGAAACACAACAAAGATATGGTGAGTTTGCATTGTTAACTCCAATGCAGTGTGGCCAATTTAATTTATAGTAGCAGGCAAGCTGATTCCACTCGAATTCTGTGCATTTCAGAAACTACCACACACATAGCAAGAATATTTGTACATACACATGGCAGAACATGTTCTTCAGAACAATGGTTCCCCAGGATTCTCTAGGCAATAACTTCATAGCCAAAGAGAGAAGCTGTCTTTTTTCCTTCACATCATTATCAAACCTGTTTAAGCAATTTGCATAACCAAATACATTTGGTGCCAGATTATTCACAATCCAAAACACGAACTTCTATTGTCTATCCTGATTAAATAAAATTATTAATCTGGGCTACCATCTGAGATTATTATTATTCCTTCCTTTCTATCATTATCTTGCCTGAACATACATTTTTATAACCCAAGACTCTTGCTTTATTGAAATCTGTTGCAAAGTCATTCTGATCAAACTTAATTTTGGTATCATTAAAAAATTCTCTCTTCACTATACAAAGGTATATTTGCCTGTGAGGGGGAGAAATACAAAGAGGACAATGTATCCCAACAGAATAATAAACCATTCTTGGGGAAACAAATCCCACAGGGATTAGATGGTTTTCCTCATTTTATTTTCTTAAGAAAATAAAAAAAAATGTAATGGAAAAAAGTTATGTCTTTTAACAGTAGCGTTTAACAATTTGAGGAAAAGACTAACAAAACATTTTACAGGCATTCATAGTGAAATTTTGACCTGTTACGTGAAATTAATTTACAACAATACATAACAAGAACATTCACACTCTTTACTCTTGCCCATTATAAACAAAAGCATCATTTTAAAAACAGTGTATACTGGCAATTTCACAGATGCTAACCAGTACACAACTAAAATAACCAGAGTAGATTCACAGAATTTAATCCAGGATAGGAAATGTACTTTTTCATGGTAGAAAGCACCATGCCCTCAATTTGGCACCACTACTCTTAAAATGATGCGGTTTATATGATGGATGGCTAAGTAAACTAGGATCTTGGAAATACAGACCAGATTCTCTTACCTCTATTTTTAATTCCACCCAGTTCCCTAAAACACATTGTTTTTTAGGTTGCACTGTGACCCAGGATAGGAGTGGGGAATAAAGGTACCTCTTTAGTGTAATTTATAATGTGTCATTCGAAGTTGGGAAAGTTAGAATAGGTAAGTAAGTTCAATGCATCCCACTTAAACAGGATGGGGAACTGGCATCCAAAAGAGATGCATTCAAGCGAGTAAATTCAAATCCAAGAGTCCATCCTGGTGTGTGTGTGTGTGTGTGTGTGTGTTAACAGAAGTAATAATCCCAATCCCAGTCCTAACAGAGCACCATGTTGGTTTTCTTCTGTGTGTAGAAGAAAATCTAAAGAAAAACCCTATGGAAGTATAAATTGAAGTATGCTGGTAGCTACCACAAGCACCATCTTCAGCCTTGCCTGCCCAAAATAATCTGCTGGGGCAACATGACAGGCTGCTTTAAGATATTAGCCTTGTTAAACTACTTTTATAGGTAGCTCCTCTTTCTTAGCATAAGAATGTGAAGCCTACCACAAGATTCCTCATGATTTTGTGTTCATATAAATGCTTGCGTGGGAGGATGTCCAGGGTAGATATAGTAAGAGAAACCTGTGTATATATGGCTACCCCATATGACAGAAGACTGAGCGGGTTTGGCACCTTCACTGGGGAAAAAATAAATAAAGGCCTGAAGAATAGAAACAAAAGGAAATGCAAGGGAGGAAAGTACACAAGAACTACTGCATTAAGAACTGGCTCCATCTTTAAATTCTGTTTATAATACTTCATGTTAAGGAAAATAGAAAATTTAAAAAGAAGCAAATGACTGGTTCATAAATAGCTTGGCTTGGAAACTCACAACCATGTTCAGAAAAATTCCTACAAATACAAAAAAACCCAACCCCCTAATTAGGAAGATACGTTTGCTTTAAGATACAGGTAATCCCCGTGTTATGAATATAATGGAGCCTGCCAATTACATTCATAACCCAAGCATTTATTAACTGGAACTCGTTAAAATGAATGAACCCCATCTCTCTCCACGCCTCCATGCATTCGTTAATCAAATGTGCCGGTCATTAAGAGTGCATGCACCCCTCAGGAGTGGGAAAGACCATGGCGGGCTAGTGCAGGGACAAGATCACTGCAACCAGCCATCAAAGGCCTCCCCACACCCACTGAGAGATCCCATGCTTCTCTTCCCATCCCTTGGGGTTTCAAGCTGCTTGGGCCTTTCCTCCCCACCCTGTCACCAACTGCTAACTTACCTTTGGCGCCACGCTTGAGAGGCCTGCGCGGTGGGGAGAAATATGACTGAGCTGAAAGGGCTGGACAAGGGTTTCAGCACCCAAGGCCATGCAGGAGGCAAGCGTGGGGGCTCTGAGGCACGGCACCAAAGGAGCCAAGTTACGGTGTCTCCGTGGTCGTTCGTAAGGGTTTGTAAGGTGCTGCAACATATGTAACTTTGGAAACCAGTCATAAGGATTTTTGGTGGGGATGTCATAAGTTTATATTCACTAAGTGAACATTCCTAACTCGAGGAATACCTGTACAGATAAAAAGCAAAGGTGTCTGCTGCTTGGTTACCACGTTTGGCGGGCTGCACTTTTCTTTCTATGGGATTCCATGGATGGATAGTTTTCAATAGGCCTGTACTTTCAAAAAGAAAAAAATTCCGTGGAGATACTATAATTTAAACCCAGCAAGGGAAAGGGGGTGGGCTATGTGTGGTGGATAGCTTGATGTAAATGGATTCTTTTTGAAGAACTAGACACATGGGTCACTTCGTAAATCAAGCTCATTCTGCTAAAACTGAGGCTATGTTTTTCATGGCCTAATGCAGGGGTCCCCAATCCTCAGGCTGTGGCCCACTACCAGGCCGTGGCCTATTCGGAATTGGGTCGTGTGAGTGCAACAAGTTGAGTGCAGCTAAATATGCACAAGCAGTGGTCTGGTGGGCACTCCTGTGTATTCATCGGCCCACTGCTTGTGCTGGCCCGCTGTTCGCACAAGGTTTGCGTGCGTGCACCACTCATGCGACCAAGTTCCCCTCTCCCCCCCCCAGCTGAGCTGCTAAGTCAGAAAGGCTAGGCACTGCCGACCTAATGTAATTCACTACACTGTGGTTTAATAATGACATTTGGTATCTAACCAAATTCAACCAAACACAACACATTATGCAACTTGAACAGTGAGTTTCCTGCACTTTGCTGTGATGAAATTAGATTTCTCATCTCTTGCTCCTAATACTTAATTTTAATTTAATAATTTAATTTAATTTAATTAATACTTAGTTTTTTTACAGGTTTCATTCAAAGTTATTTGATATAACAATTTTTTTGACATATTTTTTGATGTTTATTATTCAGAGTTCCAAAAGAATACTATACTATCTTCTGGGAATCTGCAAAAGGAGGATTAAACTGCTCTCATGTTGCATGGATCTCCGAGATATTAGACCAAAATATTTCTAATATATACTGTAGTTCCTAGTATTTACTAGCATGGAAGAAAAAGAAAGTCATCATTTTCTTCACGCTTCTATACAGTAGAAGCAGTAAAGAGTGGGAAGTCAGAATTTGTGGCATCATTTAATGAACTGTATTATAAGGCTCTACAGTCATGATCTAAACACTGGAAAAAAGCTGCAGTACCATGAATAATTTGTATAGAATAGGTTAACAGTCTATACTTTAATCAAGGTTGTGCCACAATGAACTTTTAAAGGATAAATCAGCCAAACGAACCAAGTCTAAATTTAACAATAATCATCTCGAACTAAATTGAAAAAAAAGGATATGGTTTGAACCATCTCCTTTCATTTACTCCAGTGCAATTGCAAAACACTAAAGTGAATGAATTTACTTCATATTTTTAAAAAAATAACCTTAGTTAAAGGTCTTCCTAGCTTGTAATTTTGAAGGCAGTTAAGCATTCAGGTAGCACCACACAAAACAAATATCCACAACCGCCAGGTATTATGCAAAAACTGGCAAACGGTTTCACAAGCCATCCAACACTGCAAACATGTGCCCACTGCTAGCAGACGGAGAGGGGGGGGAGAAGCTTCAGATTGATACAAGCAGATCATACCAACAATGCAAATGAAACTCATCTGGACCACATATTATTCTGATTACTTCTATGTGAGACTGAATAATGAAAGGACAAATTACAACATTTTAGTATTCCAGTGCAGCTTGAATGTATGTGCGTGTGTGCAAAATGTGCGTGTGTGTGTGTATATTATGTGTATGCTATAACATGCAGGACTATGCCAAACTGGTGCCTTTCCCTAGGGATAATATATAAATACATATCTGTCCATGTGTGTGTTTATTTCCGTTCACTAGTTCAGGGCCAGCCACAAGATAAGTGGCTAGGCAGTTGCAGGTTTGTTTCCCGTTTCACAAATGCTGATTTAACCTCACTGATTTGGAGCTTTAAAAAGGCCCTTGGAAAATCCAAGCAGCTTCTCCCTTACCAAGACCCTTCCAAACCTATGCCAAGGAAGGGGGTCATGGAGAACTCTTCCAAAAAAAGAGAGGCCTATGTGTCTGATTCAGAACATGTCCAGTTAATTAATAAAGTTGCAAGCTTTACGATTTTAGGTAAACGTAAAAGGCAGATTGACTGACTACGGATGAGAAAGGAAATAAAATTGAATGGAGGATGAAGAAAATACACTCACAGCAATAAATGACCCCCTTCCCTGCGAGGAGGAATATTTCTAAAAACCTGCTCATCGATGGCCGCCCACAACCAGAGATCTCGCTTAACAAAATCCCCTACCGCCTTGGCAGGGTCTAACTTTGGCCTTACGTCTTCCGCATTCTGCACTTGCCCAGCTTCTCTCATAGACCTTCTGCGAAGCCCTTTCCATCTTCTAGTGCCAGGTGACCTTTATTCTCAGCTGCAACATCATCATTTGCAACCATACCTTTTTCATTCAGAGGCCTTGCCACGCTAAATATTTCAAAACCGCACAACTTAATTTAATTGGGAAGAAACAGTACTGAGTATCTTTTCATAGGCATTTTTTGTCTAGCCTTAGCTTTTTTGGGGGTGTGTGTGTGTGGTTAGGACAGAGTCTGGAATCTTATTTGGCGTAATATCCAGATGCTGCACCAATTCCCCAGAAGCATGCTATGGCAGAGTAGCTTTAATACTCTTAAACATGGATCCTGTTAAGGAAAGGGGACAAAATTAAGCTACCATTTTCAGTTCTACACTTCAATGATGAAGAGGAGATCCCAACTGCAGCATTATTTCTAGCTTCAAAAAAATATGCAGTGCTCCTAAGAAATACTCTGCTGGTTTTTTTCAACTACTAATGCCTATCCCCTTTTGTGAAAAACAAGCCTTTTTGTAGCAAACTGTGTATGAACTGAATTGCAAATAGCATTGCAATGACTATAGTATTTCCAACTGAAATACACATCACTTTACAGTTTTATTTAAACCCTTCTTCATCAGAATCCCTGCATAAATTATGGGTTCTTTCCTTGCCAACTGTCATTAAGTGAGCCGTCAGCCATTCTTTCGCTGTTAGAAGCTAATTCTGTTAAGAAAACATGTTCTTTTCTCTACCCTGCCTTGCCTTGCCCCCAACCCCCCCCATAAACACACACACACACACACACACATACACACCAAGAAGAGGCTTGTTTCTGCAAGAAATTGCTCCTTGGAGCAGAACTACATTTTATACAACCAAATGCTCCTGATGCTCAAAGGAACAGAGAAGCATTTGCAGAGAATCATCAGTTAATGCACAAGGGTTAAGCATAGCTTTTCTGCTAGTTTTCCCTCGCTATTCCTGCCCTAATAATGTTTGGAGGCAAACATAATATTAGGAATCCCATTTTTACTTGATATGTACTTCAAACACGAGCCTCCTCGCCCTTCACTTTTGTTATCTTGACAGAATCAGCTATCTAGACATTCCACAGTATTCTCCCCCTCCTCACAGTAACTTTATCGAATTTTCAGCTGCCTGAAAGTTTAGCAATTAATACTGATCTCATGAATCAAGGAGTAGCGTATAAATATTTCTCCCCACCCCCAAAGTATATATGTGCGCACGTATGCACAGGCACTGATGAACTGCCTTTCTATCTGAGCCAGTTTCTGCAAAAACCAGGGTTTGAAATATGATATAAAAGTGGAGTTAGTGAAGAATATCCCTTTACGTAATTAAATAGAAAACGCTGTGTGATTAGGTACAGAAGCAGTTTTGGCTACTCCATATAAAAGCCCTCAAAATAATGGAACTTTTCAAAGAGCTGGATTAGTAATTGCACTCTAAAAATAAATAATAAACAGGAACAAAAATATTATCTCCCTCACTAGAACAAATCACCTCTTCAGAAGCTCATTTTTCCTTCCTGTCCTTTTCCAGGGTGGAAAATTACAAACAAGTATGCAGGCACTCCATTTTCTCCTCTGGATGCAGAGCAGCATGCTGGGAGACAAATATAAATAAAGGGAAGGCCAACCCCATTCCCTTCTCCAAGCACAGCAAGGAGACATGGGTGGAATACAGCTGGGCTGCATTTTAGGGAATCAATGGATTGACCGCTTCTGCTGCCCCTTCAAAGTACTCATCTGTGCAAATCTTTGTGTAGAGAAGGGGGGGGGGAAGTGTGGAAAGCAGGAGGTGAATGAGGCCCATATCTGGATTTGGATTTTAACTCCCAGTGGCAAAGCTGAAAAAAGGCAGTGCTGATAACAATCCATATTGTTCATGTGGGGCCCTCCATGCCACATCTGAGGCATGATACTCACTGGGCAGAAGACTCAAGTTACATCTGATCTCTGACTCTGGAGTACAGCACGGCCAGTGGATCAGCTGACCCCAGATGGAGCTGGGATGGCAAACATCACTCCTCATTTGCCCAGGGCCTCCGCAAAAATGATCTCGCCATTGGCCTCAGTGGCAGAGGCTGGGTCATCTGGATCGCTATCTGTGGTGCCGTCGCTCTCCTTACCAGAGCTCTCCGCCCCATGCAGAAAGTGTGTGTTGTGAGGAGAGAGCGGATACAAAACATCCTGCAGGGCACCCACTACCATAGGGCTAGTCAGTAATTCCTCATCTGAAGAATGTAGCGAGTCATCGTCCACTGCCAGATGACTCACAATATGTATGCCGTCAAAACCCATAGAGTCCTCAAAAGGCTTCTGTCCTTTCATTAGCCGGATCTGCAGGAGAGAGAAAGAGAAGACGCTGGGGCAGCCACGATGGTTTGGCATTCAGCACTATGAATCCCTCTGAAACTTCGGAATAACTTGGATTTGGAAAAAACTAATCTACAATGGACACAAGAAAAATTCCCGCTATGCCCTGGCTTAAGACTTACTAGAAGTATGAGATTGTATATAGACAACCTTCTTTTTCTTGGACTGGCAAATCACTGCAAGAGAAAATTCATTTCTCTCTAGGTTATTTTACAAACCTAAAGAAATTACATTGACAAGTCAGAACAGATTCACACGACAAGGAGTCTTTGAATTTTGTGCTTTCTAACTTTACATTTACACAAGTGAAAGAAGGGGTTTGTTTGTGTGGGGTATCTTTTTC
>JANHFO010004118.1:133890-143923 GCA_032468095.1 Pareas carinatus
ATTGAAATTCCACATATTGTAAGCTATAATTTTGTTTATTGTTGACCAATAAAAATTTTTATTATAAAAAAAAAAAGTAAAGACTTCTCTCTTCCAATTATATATTACAGAAAAAGTATTTCCAAGAATGTCTATATTGCTTTAGTACGAGAAACCTACAATATTACTAATGCTCATGAGAGACAATGATAAAGAGAAAAGAAAAAGAAAAACATAACAGTAGTAATAGAGGAACTGTAAATATTCACAGATAAATTGATAAATTTAGTCACAACAAAGAAGGAAAAGTTATGAATGTTCTAAATAACTGTAATCAAAGGGGAGGTGACATAATTCCCAACAGTATCCAACACCAATTATACAGTGTGAATGTTGATGAACCACATGGAATTAGTTATACATTGAAGTATAAATGAAATATTGCCCTCAAAATTCAAGAATCACACGGGAAAGAAGAACTTGTAAAAAGGAAATATGACAGAGTCCATGGAAAGAGTTTCATTAAAACAAATAGGGCAGTTTTGTGTGTGTGTGTGTGTGTCCCCACAAAAGGCCATTGAATGACTCTGGGCCACATGCCCTCTTAGCCCAGACTATCTCAGAGTTGTTATGAAAAATCAAAGAAGAGTGAGCTCTTTCATATATAAAAACCAGTCAACTCACTAATTATGCAACTGTGAATATATAAAACCAAATTGAAACAAGAGAATGATAGGCCTTCAGAAATTTTCATCAGGCTTATTAGTTTAAAAAAAAAGCCAAGGACAAACTTAGAGGGGATTCCGGGAATTTTAAGTTCTAGCACTCCTGGATAAACTGCCTTTGAAAAGACTAATTTTGTAGTATGTCAGAAGCTACAACAAAAATATCAAAGAGACGAATCTGCCTTATTTGTAGCTGTTATACAAACAATTCATTTTCTAAACCAATTTCTGCATTTGATCTTCCCTATATATATAATCTTACAAGGAAATTTTTATTAGAATAAGACTATTTTTCCAATTAAATTTCGATACAATTAACATGCAAAGCAGTTTTAGTATGATCTGCAAGGATAATTATCAACCTAGAAATATTATAAACATCAATCAAGCCGATGCCAAATGAAGAAAGCTGACATCCTAGATAACAAAAACTCATTTGGTTTTAACTTGAGGTTCTGAAGTGAATTTAGTGAAATAGACCTCTATTGCATATAAAGGGATATACATTGTATGTACTTTTGGAAAAAAGTGTGGTCTTAAACTTGCCTTCATAACATTGAAGAGAACCTCCTGGCCCAGACTGTCTTGCCCTTTGAAGAACTCATGTTCTGGGTATGTTCTGGCAATGTCTCTTCTGATTAACTTTTCACAAGGAGAAGACATTTTCAGCAACTCTGAATATTGATTCTTCACTGGCATGTCTGTGGCACTGCACAAAAGCTGCCAAACAATCGCTCGGAAATGGTGAGGGATTCCTTTCCTTATGAGTTCCTAAGCAATGGAGAAAAAAAGACTACAAGATACTCTAACTGATATTATGCAAAGCTGGTGCATACTTCATGTATTTTCTCTATTTCACAGAAGGAATACATACGGTCAATTTTAAATCCTTGACATAAGCTAAGAGGAATACTGAGTACAATACTGTTATTGCATCCAAAATTAAACACATCAAATTGTATAATAAAGAGTCTCTAAATTAAGATTTTCACACTCATCCTGAGGATCTTCTGGAATATCTGAATCCAGAAAATAAACAACTGGCTTTTAGAGAATATTTTTGTTTCTCCTTTAGTTCCTGTCCTCACTTTTACAGAGTTCTTGCATCACCATTTTACATGCATTTGTTGTAAAGAGACAGTATTCGTGTAATACACTTTATTCTTAGATAAAAAGAATTTTCTGTTTCTTACTGCCTTGCTTGTTCCAGTCCATAACAATAAAGCAGAAATATACAATCAAAAAAAGAATTATTGGATAAGATGCAAGTATACCAAGTATAACAAATGTAAACATGTCTATGTCTATAACTTATAAAATAAGTCCTGTAAAACAAGTCTACATTAGAAGCAATTTCTTTCCTCACCTTGAGTAACTTCTCTTTTCTTTTCCGCCATTCTTCCCATTCATTGACAATCCTTCCCCATAAAATCCAGGTATCTTCTTCAAGATGGCTCAGATTGGATGATGCAGAAGAACTGGATACCAAAGACGACCCACTATTCCTCCGTGAGCCATTCATAGAGCGTAATGACTTTGAATCAGCTTCCAAAAGCCTTGAAAAGTGTAAACAAAAGTTGTCTCCTTACCAGTTGCATAACTAGGTTAGAGTGCAACAAATGCTCTAGAGCATAATGAAACTTCCACATAAACAAGCTTCTTCAAACATTTCAGCTAGGAGGCATTATGACACTTGTAGAGATTAGGATTGCCATTCAACATGTTGAAAATTCTCTTGTAATGTTGAATATTCATCAGAAACTCTTCCATCTCTGAAGAGGAATGGAAGAATATATACATAAATTTGTAATTATTCTGTTTGAGGCTCAAGACAGGGAAAATATGACAGAACATAGCATACTTCTTAGCTGTAAAAGAATTTTAATATATAATTAAAATCTAGGATATAGAGAAACCTTTCTAGCTTTAGATTGCATTGTTTTTACCAGTTTAAGATGAATGGAAATTGTACTCTGAAACAATACAAGAAAATCAAGAGCACTCCCCCTTTTTTGCTTTATTATTAGTTGATTAGCTATCTTGGCCAATGTATGTACTTATTTTTGAATGTTTTTTATTATTTTGTTGTTTTTAATTGTCTTAACGGTTTTATAGTTTTAAAATTCTAAGTCATTACTTGGCTGAGATGGGCAGCAAAAGAAGTTTAATAAATAAAATTAAAACAAACTGAATTCATTTTTTACAAATTATTATCAATTAATTTTGTACAAAGTTGTACCATATACCAGTTTGAAAGAACTATTTCACCTTTTAGCTAAATTTTGTACATTTATAGTCAAGTGCAGTATGTACAATACATTTCAATAAGTAATCTTATTCACAGCAAAGAGCAACATGAATTTGATTTAGATTCTCACTACTTTCATTACCTAAGATTTTTCACTACAACAAAACATTTGATGTTATATTGCCACAACACAATCAAATAAGATATTAATAGAAATAAGCTAACTGAAGGGATGCATACTCTTTTACATTTTAAAAGATACATTTAAAAGATTTTAATTTTGTTTATATACATGTTTTATATAGCTGTTCACTGCCCTGAGTCCTTTGGGAGTAGGGCGGTATATGAATTAAAATAATAAATAAATAAATACATGTTTTAAGCAACTGTCAAATCCAGACATACCAATTAACTGAAGGCAAACTCAAACTAGGATTCCCACAAATAGCTGGCTCAGTACTGGATATGGATCTACCTAGCTAAAATTCTATTCTTTGTTTGGATGGAGCTTGAGCAACACTAATCTATATAATGTAAAATAAAATATTAATAAATAGTAGCCATCCATTCCCATTCCTTCCATGTCTGATTTAGCATTTATGCTTTAACATCTACCTCATGGGAAATACAATAATTGATACAAGGGAAAAACATTTAATTTCTTTGGAACATTTGATTCTGTGAATGAGAAGTAGTCAATCCTTACTGAAATATCCCCAAATTGCACCTCTGGCTATCTTTTGATATTCTAGAGGAACTGAAGCTGACATGATAGAAAGTCTAAGGAGACTATAAAAAGGCTATTAATCATTAGTATCAGTATTCATCCCTACACATAGATTGCTCCGTATGATTAATGTTAATTACTAAATGATATTGCTGATTATAAATGGGAGGCTGTCTTAGTATATGTTAACAAAATTTAGCTGACCATCAATGGGTGGGTGGGTGGTGTTCCTTCTCTAAAAGATGCCATTCTTGATTGCAGGTATAGCACCAACCATGATTCCAGAAATGGGGTTGAGGTGCAGTTACTGAACCTCTGGCAGCATACAAACTAAGCCCAGTTTCTGAGTCATAGCAGTGGCAATCTGATCTGATATTGTGGGATGTTGAAATCAGAATCATGGATAGATCACTCCTGTCAGCCCCACTAAGTAGCCCAGAACAGGAAAACAACTCTCCAGGAAGGCTAGAATTACTTCTATTGAGATTGGGTATAATAATAGAATCTTTCAAGTCTGAATGTGCTTTATCTTACATTAGGAAAATGTCTGCCTTAGCCACTTCCAAATACTATCTTGTTACTCTGGACTTAACATTTTCAGCCCCTTTTGCCCAGGTAATGATTCCTGCATATCTTCATCAAGGTCATCTTCCTTACTCTCTACAACTTTCTAGCCTTGGGGATTCTCTGCCGCTATTCACTGCTCTTCAAAGGGAGGGCCTGTTTGATGTATTTGTTCCATGCAACTGATTAACATGAAAGCATTCCAGAAAGAACTTTGTGGTTCTGTTGAAGCTTGGTTGGATGGCCTTAGATGTAGCCTGGAATGAGTGGACAACAACACGCTTAAATCGGATCACATCTGTGCAGATCCTGTGGTTTTGGATCCTGAAGTACTCCTTGGTTTTCAGAAGTAATCCCAGGAAATGAAAGGACACAAGACATACCTACAGCACCATTGGAGACAAACAAAGACTGAATCTGATCAAGCAGATGAGAACACGGTTTACCTTGTACCATTAAAAGTGGAAAAACTATTCTTTTGCTCTTATTGAATCTGCAGAGAGCCGAGTATCAGCCCTTTTGGGTAAGTAGTTCCCTTTTTGGTAAGGAGGGGTCAGGGCAGCTCTTGTGAAATCACTTGTAGATTATTCTAGGCATTTGACAGGTCAAGTTATTCGAATTTGCTTAGAGATAGACTCTGTCTGGAGAAATCCTGTGGAACTGACAGAGGCATGTGAACAGATGGTTCCACCTTGAAAGAAGCAGTGATCTGTGTCTTCCTCAATATGCCTTCCATGTATCCAACCATACTGGGTAGTTTTTGTCCAGTTTCCAACCTTTCCTTTTTAGGAAGCAGAGTAACTGGACCTATTCAGTTGAGTTTGAGTCAGGCTGTATTATTCAGATGGCACTGATCATACTAGATGGCTAATGATGGAGTGGTGCATTCAACCTGATCCTTCTGATTCTCTTGGAAGCTTTAAACATTGGCAATGACGTCAATTGGGGTATTATTCTGCACTGGCTCAGGAAAATGAAAAGGGTGGGGAAGTGTTCTAAAGTGGTTCTCTTTGGAGGCCAGTTCCAGTACAGATGGGGAAAGGGGGAGGTCAGGTTCCAGACTTTTCATATGTGGAGTACAACAGGGCTCAACTCTCCCTGTTCCTATTCATCATTTACATGAAGCCACTATGTGAAATCATCCATTGCTATGGGGTGAGGTATCCCCAGAATTGATGATATTCAGTTATATATCTTTGGTCCAAGCTGTACAAGTGTTGCCATCAAGTAACCTGGAAGCAGTGAAAAATTGGCTGGGAAGAACAGTCTGCAACTCAATCTTAGCTAGGCTGAATGACTGAGTTTTGGGGTCTCCTGGAACTGCAGACCTTCTATCTTTGGTTCTGGATAGGTAGCACTCTGCTAGACAGAGCTGGTGCACAATTTAGAGTCCCTCGTGCAGTGGTACATACAATTTTGGGCACCTCAATATTCACCAATATAACATCCCTGCTGCATAAGTTGCATTGGCTCTTGGGCACAATCAAGATGCTGGTATCACCTTTAAAACCCTACATGAGACATGGCCAGGTTACTGCTCATTTCCCAAGGTTTCAGCCCATCTTACCAGCTGGGCCACTGCTGACTGTAAAGTCCCTTTGTTCAAAAAGAGTTTAGCTGTCCCCCAAAGGCAAAATAGTGCTTGTAGCACTCTCCTTATTTTGAATATACTATTCATTCAACAAAAAAGTAAGCATCTAACAGAGGGATTCCCAGGAACACCTGTTCAACTCTGGGTAAGTCTATATTATCCTTTGGTGTAATTTACTTTTCTGTTCTTTTTCACCAATAAACATATTGAGCCATCACTTTGGGCATAGCTTAGGTAGCTTCAATTTTGAAAGAGCGAGAATACTCAGGAATGGAGGGGAGGAGAGAAGGGAAACTGTTTTGTTAGGCCCAGGCAAGGGTAATTTGAGAAAAGAGAAGGAGCCTTGAGAGACTAGGGGGATGAAGAGCAAGGAGGAAAGGAAGGGAGTCTGATTCAACAGCAGCACAGCCAGCCAGCCTCTTCTTGCCATTTCTCTGGCAAATGGGCACACTCTCTAGCTTCCCTGCTGGCACACACATTGTTGCTTTGGAGATAGATGCCCCTATGTTCCTCAAGTTCTCCCACATATTCCATCGCATCTCTGACGCTTTCAGTATCTTCCTACTCAGAGGGTAGAAATTGAATTCATCCACCTCTCCTCCCCTTTCAATCACTACTGCTTCTACAATATCCATCTGACATAAACATGCACATGCAGTTGATGTTCAGAGTAGATAACTGATTTTAAAACTTAGTTTGTTGCCATATATACAACTTGCACACTTGCTTGAGGCAGCCTTGACCATCAGATCTGCTGGGGGAGGGGATACACCAGGTCTACTCTCTGAAACAATGTCTGACGGCACTTAGACATATGTCTTCTCTGTTGTGGTTCCTGGCCTTGGGACGCAGCAGTCTGGAAGCCTATGAAGACCTGGCTGTTTCCTTAGACTTTACAAGCAGGACATTAACAGGAGTCCAACAGAACGGTTGGTTTGTGAGCTGTTTTAAGGTGCCCTTGTTATAATATGATGATCATTATTACTTTTAATGGCATTTCCCACTATTTCATATTGTTTTCTTTATTAATATGGGTTTTTAATGTATTGTTTTTTAGCCATCCAATATTACTTGTTTAAGATGTAGCATAACTTATTCAAGAAATAGATACCTAAAATAAAGATCGTCGATACTGTAGCTGATATTGTCAGACAGATTAAAGAGAAGAATCAGAACTTTTTGTTTTCTCTGATTGTCTTCCATTGGGTGATAAAGATCTATTTCATATTTGCACATTAATGCTTCAAGAAATACTGTATTTAAACTGTTTTGCTTACAGGGGCCATCCAGGAAAACTGGAACATTTAAACATTAAAATATTTGTATCCTATGGCTTTCAATCAGCACCAGAGCAATACTAAAACTTCTGAATGTCCTACCTGTTTTGTTCTTCCAACTTGGCCAAGAGCTCCAACTCATCTGGGCTCAGGTTCTCGGAATCGGACGTAGGGGAACATGCAGGCATAGAGTTGACAGAAGAGAGTGCTTCATGGGAAGAAGAGTCAGGGCTGATGGCTGGACTTGCCATCTCCAGCAATTTGAGAGTCACAGGAATGTTCATTTGGAAAGTATTTGGAAACAGTGATCAGGAAAGTTAAGGAATCACCTGCAAAAGACAATAGGATACTTAAAACAGCAGTAGTTTTCTCCTTTTACCTCATAACTGATGCCAAAATAAGCTGTTCACAAGACTGGATCATAATTTTTCTAGTTCAAGACTGAATCGCTACTACAGATCAAATAAGAAAGAAAAAGTATAATAGATAACCATGGGTTCTATCTTTCTTTTTACATTTATTTTGTGGAGGAGCATTTCTTTTCTAATCATTTGGATTTTCTCAATAATTCTAAGGAATATTTGGCTGCAAAAATTGTAAAACATTCAGAGGATGTGAACTGCTTGTCAAAAGGCAAGTCACTATAATTTGAATGTAACTCATAAATTCTACCCTTATCAAACACTCACTACAGTTTATGATATTTTTCAGCAAAATTAATATTATGAATATTCTATAAGCCATCTTCATAAAGACATCCACACGGACACTTTCTGTTTGTAGCATTAAACTAAAAAAAATTAACAAAAATAACAACTTGTTTCTCTTAGAGAATAACTAAATCAATATAATTAATTTGAAAATTGTACAAGAACTGCAGGAGCAATTTGGAGGTGCTTCTGCTTCTGCTTGGAACTAAAACAGCTTAAGGACCACATCATAAATGTAGACTATATTTGCCTTTCATAGCTCTGTTCCATACTCTCCTGACTTTAGTCAGACTGAAAAAAACTTCTTCTCTTGTGGAGTTTTGATGTCGAATACTCATCAAAAGAAGTCTGCCAAGCACTAATTTGTAGAACCATTTCTCCAAGATTGTTTCTGCCTACCCTATCAGATAGGGCAGACTAGACAAGCTCCAAGCCCCACTGGTGGACCTCAGGAAGCATGCCTTCTGCCAGGGTGCTTTCTGCGTGGAACAGCTTCCAATGAAATATGGACAATGCCAACACTATTGGCCTTCCAGAGAGCTGTGAAAACCTGACTTTTTCTCCCTAGCCCTTATGGTCAGGATGTTAGTACAGTATTGGTGTGGCTGTGGTTACATTTGATATACGGCCGTGCTTTTTTTAAGGGCCTTGATCCAGTTTCTTTTTCTTTTTTTGTAAAAGAATTTTTATTTTTCCAAACAATAAACAAAAACAAATACACAAAATAAACAATTAAATTAAAATATATGCTTCAAGAATTTCGATCAGCCTCAAACACTTGGGTATAAATTTTATACATTTTCACACATCTTCAGGTTTTTTAAAATATATTTCTACCATTTGATTATTCTTCTGTTTCTGTTCATCACTCAGACTTTTCTGGATGGACAGCTACTATATATACATTTGCTAAGTAAATAAGTGAATAAACTTTCACTTTTTGATTTGTTCAAGCCTTGTAAATCAGTGACCCCCAACCTTTTGGGCAACAGGGACCTGCTCCTTGTAGAAAGGTTTTGCTGCAGACCAGAGAGGGCTTGGTTTTGCCTGCTGCCTGCATCCCACAAATGGGGCTTGGCTGGTTTGTGTGGCCCAGTTGCTCACATGCCATGGACTGGTGCTGGTCCACGGACTCGGGAGTTGGGGACCCCTGTTGTAAATAGTTGATTTTACCTGGTGTTTACCTTATTTGTTTTGTTGAACTGGTTGGTCATTTGGCAGTTTTTGCTATGTTTCATGCATAGTGATTCTGCTTTAGGTAAATCACGCACCCTTATATTTACAATACATAACAGTTGTATTTTAGATGCTTAGTTCTCTTAGATTTAGAGAAATCTGAGAGTGCTGTAAAGCATTGTTAAGCGGTATATAAGTCTAAATAATAAATAAATAAATAAATCATGAATTGTGATCTCTTTCTAATTTTGTACTCCAGAACCATTCTAATATCTCCTGATTTTTATAAATTATAATTTCAATGTAATAACACATTTATTCTAAAAGCTGGCAAAGAAATGCAGTAGCCAAGTAGCCAAGTGCTTCCTCATACAACTGATGTCACTGAATTTTTTTTTTGGGGGGGGAGTACAGGAACAGAGAAACAGTGATGAGGCAAAACAGAAAACAGATTAAACCTTAAGAGCAAGACAATTATAAACTTAGACAAGACCAACCAGATAAAGGTACTCTAAAGACAAAAAAAAACGAACCACTTAAAGCATTTTTTCAGTGTAATGTCTTAACCTTAAATGTCTGATATTGAGAAACAAGCAAGAGGGAAGAAAAGATATCTCTTAATTATGTATTTGGTAATGGTTATCAGCAAGGAGAAACTCACATATATGGGGCATATGATGCAAAAAGATAATGGACTAGAAGAAATTATACTTGGCAAGATTGATGGAAAAAGGGAAAAGATTACTGGAGAAGATGGAGAAGATTCAGAGAAATAATGTCCTTGGAAGATTTGATAATTGTTGCTAGGGACAGGCTGAGATGGTAAACTTTTGTCTATTCAGACATCAGATGATGGCTCACCATCTGATAGAACCTAACAAGTAAGTAAATGGATTTATAGGGAACTAGCTGACCCGGCCACGGGTTGCTGTGGCTCAGTTTTGGGCTGTTTGAAGTGTCTGGGGCGGAAATGCAATGTCTCCCCAAATCCAGGCACTCTCTCTCTCCTCTCACTCTCTGTCTCTCCTCCTCTCAC
>JANHFO010004119.1:11543-22368 GCA_032468095.1 Pareas carinatus
CTGCCTGCAGACTTTCCCCCTGGAACTTTTATTGAACATCCCAGACCACCAGCCTCGTCTCCCCTGTCCCCCTCGCATTCGTATACTAGTGATATCTAATTCTGTATCTATGCTACCAGGCTGGCCAAGTGATGCCAGGGGCTGCGGAGGTCTGGATCGGGAAAACAGGCTGCAAGGCAACAGTGGCAACACTGAGCGGCTGTTGAGTCTAAAGGCCTCCTGGGTCCAGGCTTCTCAGTCTTTGGTTCTGGACTGGATCGCACTACACCGAAGAGGACTGGTACACAATCTGAGGACTTTTGTACAATTTTATTTTGTTCTCCAAAAGAATCCTCTCCAGGATCAGTTCATGGTTACTCGCACATCAGCTATGTCCCAGCTGGAGTGCTGCAATGTGCTCCACATGGAACTAACTTTGAAGATCATCTGAAAGCTGTAACAAGTCCAGAATACAGTAGCACAGAAAGTTATAGGAGAGCATTGGTAAATCCACCTTATACCTCTGCTCCATGAACAGATTGGTTTCCAGCATGCTTCCGGGTAGAACTCAACCGCCACCTACACCCAGCTAATGTATGTCACCTAGAGCTGGCCAAAATGAAGATAGGATGAGAATATTATCACTTTGAAAAGGATGCTAAAAAAACCAGAAGACAAAGGAGAAGTAAAATTATCAGGGAGCTGGAATAAATCTTCCCTAATATTTACATGCAACCTTTCCCCAACACAATATAGATATGGAATTTCCTTCAACAAGTTATGAGGGCAAGTTATATCTTTCAAGAAGTTTTGGGGTAAATTCTTAATGTATTTGAGTTAATATAAAAGGAAAAAGGTATATACTACAGACCACTCATCCAAGCAAAGGAAGTAGATGAACTTTTTGCTAATCGGTTATTTAAGGTGTGCCCCCTATAATAGTAATGGGGGACTTTAACTACCCTGATATCAACTGGGCGACAAACTCTGCACATACTAGAAGATCAAATGGGTTCCTGACAAAATTAGCAGACAACTACGTCATCCAAAAGGTAGAGGAGGGAACAGAGGGCCAGCTATAATGGACTTAATTCTTACTAATAGGGATGAAACAATAGAAGGTGTTGCAGAGGAGGAAAATTTAGGGGAGAGGGACCATGTCATGTTGGAATTTAACATAATGCAGGCACAAGTCATTGAACAAAATAAAACTTAGGCTTGGTGTCTTAAGCTTTAAGACTTCGACAAACTTTGAGAGAGCTTAGAAAGGATTCCATGGATGGAAATCATAAAGGGGAAAACAACTCAAGATGCTTGGGAAACTGAAAAATGAAATTATAGAAGTCCAGTCTAACACAACAACACTGAGAAAGAAAAATAAAAGACTCCAGATGAAGCCAGCATGGTTGTATAAAGAACCCTCTGACAAACTGAGAGACAAAATGGACAAGTGTGAAAACTAGAAAGACGAACATATAACTAAAACACAATACATCTTCATAAATGAATTAGATAAGGTGATAGAAGTAGAGGTGATCAAATTTGCAGACGATACCAAGCTGGGGGGAATAGACAAAACTTGAGAGATAGGATCTTGATAGAAAAATCAGACGCACAGGTATAGAAGTGGCCCCTGACTCAACAGCAGTAACTAACAGAGAGATTTAGGAGTCTTAGTAAAAAAAACCTTAAGTATGAACCAGCAGTGTGCTGCTCTGGACAAAAGAGCCAGGACGGCGCAGTGGTTAAAAGCGGTACTGCAGGCTATTTCTGCTGACTGCCATCAGCCATCAAAAGTTCAGCAGTTCGATCCTGACCGGCTCAAGGTTGACTCACCCTTCCATCCTTCCGAGGTCAGTAAAATGAGGACCCAGATTGTTGGGGCAATAGGCTGACCGTGTAAACCACTTAGAGAGTGCTGTAAAGCACTGTTGAGAGGTATATAAGTCTAAATAATAAATAATAATAATAATAAAAAAGCCAGTCCAGTCCTAGGCTGCATCAACAGAAGGAGAGTGCCAAAATCATGCGAAATGATAGTACCGCTTTATACTGCATTGCTAAGACCATACTTGGAATACTGTGCAGAGTTCTGGTCACCATGATACAAAAAATAGATGTTGAGCCCCTAGAAAGAGTGCAGGGAAGAGCTACACGATGATTGGGGGCTGGAAGTGGATACATGTGACAAACGGCTGCAGAAACGCGGTATGTCTTGTCTAATGAAGAGAAGGACTAGAGGTGACATGATAGCAGTCCTCCAATATTTGAGGGGCTGTCACAGAGGGGGGGGGTCAGCCTATTCTTCAAAGCCCCTGAGGGCAGGAGAAGAAGCTTCGTCAGAGAGAAATCCAACCTAGAACTAAGGAGAACTTTCTTGACAGTGAGAACAGTTAATCAGCCGAATGGCTTGCCTCCGGAAGTAGGCGGGTACTCCATCGCCGGAGGTTTTCAAGGCGGGATTGGACAACCATTTGTCCAAAATGGTAGAAGTTTCCAGCCTTGAACAGGAAGCTGAACTAGAAGACCTCCAAGGTCCCTTCCAATTCTGTTATTCTGCTTTGAATGTGGTAACTTCTGTCCTAAAAAAAACAATGAATACTGAAAACTGCAAAAACTGTAAGAAAATGAGGTGAATTGGTGGCAAAATCCAGTTTTTTATTACCATAAAACGCAATCATTTAAAATTGATGCCTTTGCTGCAAAACATCTTCTTTCACTGGAATCCAGCCGAGGTCTTGTAGAAGGATAGCCATGTTAATTCATGATCCAAAAAATTAGGAGTAAGGTAGCATCTTTTCCAGTTAACCAATTTTATTAAATGGCATTAGCTTTCATGAACATACAAAAGCTTGTAACTTTTAATAATATTGGTTAGCTGGAAAAGGTGCCATCGGATTCTTGATTTTCAATCATTGTTTCATTTTGGGAGTATTTCAGAACCAGAAGGAAGCAGAGAGATGGGAACTGAGATCCAGTTGGCCTTGTGGTGAAAGCACCAGGGTAGAAATCAGGAAGCTGTGAATTCCCTAGTCCTGCTTTAGGCATGAAAGCCGACTGGGTATCTTTGCGCCAATCAGGCTCTCTCTCTGTCTCTCAGCCCACCTCACCTCACATAGAAGGAGGAAGGAGTATTGTGTGTGTTCACCATCTTGAGTTATTCATAAAAATAATAAAGGCAGGTTATAAACAAACAAGTCCTCCTTTTTGGTACTTACGGATAACATAGGAACAAGAGGTTGAGGAGCGAGTATGATCTGAAGAGGTGGATAATCGATTGGCACAGGCTCCAGCCTGCCCCAGTAAGGACAGCAAAGCGCATGGTGACCAGGAAGACGGAGCGTGGCAAGGAAACTTTGCCTGTATGAGAAGCCTAAAGGAACATGAAACAAAACAAGATAAGAATGTGGCTACTTTTCTTTGGGAGGAAAAAGAACAGTGCTCCAAAATTTTAGATGCTGATTTGATTTTCGAGGGGCCGGAATTCCTAAGTATATGGGAAAGTCCTACTGAATTTATAAGGGCTTAGATTTGAATAAATATGTTTAGGATTGCAACATATAAGGCAAACACCTTGCTGGGGTGTGTGTTTTCTGGTAGCCCATCATCCCTGGAAAGAAACAGGATGGGGTATATATGGCTCCAATTGAATGTGCGATCTATTTACTCTCTGAGGTGGCCTCCAGGCTGGAGCCGGCCTGCATATGTTAGCAGCAGGATCTTGGTCCATTTTCCCTGATGGGGTTGGGTGGTAAAGGAGAGAAATGGGACATTTTACCTTTTCTATATTTAGTTCGGTATTTTTGTGCATAAGATTGCATCACTGAAAGTGGCTTCTGCAAGTGCAACCCTGATGCTCTTCAGGAACTAAATTTAGATTCACTGTTAGCCAGCTGTGCCCAAAAAGATTCTCAGGGGAGAGGTAGTTCTCAACTTACGACTGTCATTGAACCTGAAACTGAATCTCTGTTGCTAAGCAGGTGGTTGTAAAGTGAATTGTACCCAATTATGTTCATGATTCATGGCAGTCATTAAGTAGATCACCATGTGATCGCATCCAAATGTATAGGTTTCTTGTAGTGGTAATTAAGTGAACGCCATGATCGTTAAACAAATAAATTTAATCCAATGAGTGGAAGGCTTTTTTTGGTAGAAATTGGAAGTAAGTGCCAGAAACTGGCAAAAAATGCTGAAAATTAAAGTCATTTGACAGGATGCTGCAAACAAATGTAAACGTGAGCCAGTTATCAAGAATGCAAAATGTGACCATGTGACCTTTCTTTTCTGAATATTTATTTCGGATGTGCTTGAGTGTTTATGGGATGGAGACAACGCTTCCTTCCCACTGGCTAGGCATTTTGTGGAAAGCCCCTGCTACTAGTGAAAGCTCCTGAGGGCACAGTTGTTCTTGACGCAGTAAGAATCAGTAATTTCTCGCATCTCTGACCCACATGGGGGAATTTTACCTCTTTCACTTCCTTCACGATAGCAATTATCAATCTCCTTGCCAGAACAATAGTGGTCACTGCCAGGACATTGAAGTCAATGAGATGAAAATTCTGCAGGAAGGAAAGACAATACTATGGTTAGCACAGGAGTGGCAATCTTATAAATGCTGAAAAGCAAGGAAGAGTTCCCAGGGAACAGTAGGAAAAGAAAGATGTGGGCATACAGGTCATCCTTTACTTATAACCGTGATTGGGACAAGAATCTCTGTTGCTAAGTAGGTGATGGTGAAATGTATTGTGCCCAATTTTACAACCTTTTTTTGCTATGGTTATTTAGTGAATAATCACTGCAGTTGTTACGTGAATCACATGGTTGTCAAGTGAATCTCCCCCCCCCACACACACACTGACTTCATCTGTCAAAACCTGGCTGGGAAGGTCACCAATGGTAATCACATGACCCTGGGACTCTGCGACTATCAAAAATAGATGCTGGCTGTCTAGCCCCCAGGTCTGATCATGTAAGGTTGATTGTGGGGATGCTGTGACTTTTTTCAATGTTGTAATTTTGAACAGTTGCTAAATGAATGGTTGTAAGCCGAGGACCACCTGTATCTGTTTCTCTGAGCTGTATTCAAAGAAAGTCTTCCAAGTGACTGTCATATAGGTGCACGTCCTTGCAGAGGAACAGCTCAATACAACGTTTACATTTGTATGCCTGAACTTCCAACCACGCCTGATCCTGACTTTCTCTGGCATGAAGAGCAACCAATAATAAAATCAGGAGAGTTGCCTTGCTTACTTATTATAATAGCACCAATTCCAGAAGCAGACCAAGGGTGCCCCGTTGTTTCTGATCTTCCGACCATGGCCATGACACGCCGGGTATCTGGAACCCTGGATCCCTCTTTCTGAACAGTAGCCCAACTGTAAAGAGGATGTCACTGACTTCCTCAGGAAACAACAAGCTACGATAACAGCCTTATGCACTGGAGTCTGAGACCAATTTTGGCCCTTTGTGTTTTGAAAGTTTCCCTTTACTGTCACATTAAAACATGAAAAACCACCTCTAGGGGGACTTTGAAAGAACCACCGATGTGCACCAACTTTATTTTTACTAATTTCACTCAGGGAACGGGCTACAGGTCACCCGCAATAACATTCCCAGCAACATCACAGCATACTGAAGACGTAACTCTTCCCCCAAGCATTTGGGTCAAGAGGTTAAGCAAGATGGGATGATGGTGTCACTTCTTCTTTGGAGGTTTCCAGTTTTAACCAAGGCATGAGTTTTTGTTATGGTGGCTTAATCTTTCTGTACCACCCAGAGGTCGAGCTGTGAGATGGGCAGTTCTACAAATCAAATAAATATGAATTACCTCTCTTTCTTCCTCTCCCCCTCTCTCTCTCCAGCCACTGAGCTCTGGATTTATCTAAAGTTACTTCTGCGGAAAAACCATCTTCCAATTAGTATTGCAATGGTCACTCCTGGCCCCACTCACTTCACTGAATCAGCACTTTGGCTCTTACTCCTTCCAAAGAAGTTTTCTTTACCTTAGATATAATTTTTATATACTGGATATACTGAAGCTACATTAGAGATCAGTGACGGCGAACCTTTTAGAGACCGAGTGCCCAAACTGCAAGCCAAAAGCCACTTATGTATCACAAAGTGTCGACACGGCAACACCCCCCTGCCCTCCAGATCTTTTTTCTCACCTTCCTGCTGGTTTCGAGCCGCCTACCTTGCCCCAGAGGAAAGAGGAAGCACTCCGATTGGACTGCTGGGCAGAGGGGTGGGTAAAGTACAGAGGGGGAAGGGAGCCCTGCATCCCTCTGGTTTGCTACTAAAAGATTTTTTTTTTACTTTGCTGGAGTGATGGCATGTGTGCTAGCAGAGAGGGCTCTGAGTGCCACCTCTGGCACCCATGCCATAGGTTCGCCACCACTGTTATAGACCTATCAACACTTGTAAATAAATCTACATTCTGCATCAGTTACTTGCTTCCATTCAGACATAGCACAAAACCTGCAACCAAGCCCAAATATGTTCTTTCAATCAGTTTTGAGTCAGTTACACAATGAAGGAAAAATCAGATCAACATAAAGCATCATACCCAGACAGTCAGGAAATCTACAGAAGGCCACTTATTTCAGTTTATAGCTGCTACCAAAAATATCCATCTATATTACCTATAGTACATCTTGGACAATCACAATCTCTTTACAAGCAGCCACAGGTTTACCAGCAGTAAGACATTGTTTCACAATGTTCTTCACCACGTCTTACGTAAGATTCAGATGTCAACTCTTCCACTCTATTTTGTCTGTCAATACTTGCATAAGACATGTTATCTGCAATATCTGGATTTGAGATAGCTCATCATCTTTAAATGTACCATCCTTAGTTAAAAACTATATTCCTCACTGGCCAGGACTTGTGCAGAAGACTAAACAAACCTAAGTCTGAAATCAATCCCATAAGATTGTCTCAAATACCTGGTCACTGACTTCCAGATCAATGTTTCTGAGCAGCCAAATAAAAACGTGAGTATGAATTCATAAATAGTTTCAAATTATTTGCCATAGATTAGAGCAGTGTTTCTCAACCTTGGCAACTTCCCCGGGATGGTTGGCTGGGGAAATCTGGGAGCTGAAGTCCATCCCTCTTAAAGCTGTCAAGGTCGGGAAACACTGGATTAGACACACAGCAAAGATTTCCTATCGTACTGCTTGTATAGTTCAGCTCACAAATGTGGGGACGATGGTGTAACATCTGTAAATGGATAATATCAGGAAGGCATTGCCACTACTCTCTCTCTTCAGACCATAGGTATGTAAAACTTCCCTGTATGTAAACTTCCCTGACATTATATTGGTTGACGTATCTTATGAAGTACTTTAGAGCACGCTCCAAGGGTGCAGCCCTGGGCTCTTTCTCAGCTACTGCTTTTCTGTAAGGCCCTTCAAATTAATATTAACAGATTTTAGAATGATTAAGACAATATAGAACAGGGTTTAGCTGGCTGGAGAATTCTGGGATTGAAATACACACATATTAAAGTGGTCGAGGTTGAGAAACACTGGCATAGAAGTAATATTAACTTAGAGACCAGATTTAAGAAGAATGTAGCTTTCACTTGCCATGTCATGTGCAGCCGTTATGCATTCCCCAAAATTCACAGCAGACCATGTTATAAATTACATGTCTATACCCTCTATTGTTAGAACTATTTAAAGTCTTTTACGAAGAAATCTGGGGTGGCATTTTCTCCAACTTGATGCCCCTAGACTTCATCTCTCACAATTTAAGGCAGCAACATTTTTTCTAGTTTTATAAACGTGATTTTAAAATCTTGCAAAAAAGGCAATCAGATATAAGATACCCACCAATGAAGTATGGGAGGGAGGGTGAGATGGTGGGTACCACCACACTGTTTTGTAGATGTTTATGTAGTGGACAAAGAGAGCAATAAGATGGCAGAAGAAGAGCTGGAGTTCAAACAGGATGCTCCTCTCAATGGGCAGTTCTGGGATCTTGCAATGCTGGAGAGGAACCACTGTCTGGGTTGCCAAAGGAGGGCTGGAAAGACCCGTCCCTGAACCGCTCCTGCAAGGGGGAAATAGAAAGTGTCAACTCAAAAAAAGAGCTCCATAGACATTCATGTGCCTTACTCTGAAGGAGATAATTCCCCGTGATACAACTGACAAGTGAATACCACACGATCAGTTTGAGCTAAGCTTATTTAAATAGTGTTGGGATCAGAGCACAAAGTTCTGTCCTGTTGAGCAGTGGGTGGGGTATCAAAAAATATTTACACTGAAGATACAAATATACTGCAAAATAAATGCTGGCTAATAATGGTATCTAATGCCATTCTTATTATTGAGAACATGAGATTACATTTTCTGCTTACAGTGAGACTACACAGTTAATAAACTGTGGCACAAGTCAGACTTTTTGGCTAGCTACCTAGTTACCTTGTACAAATATGCCCTGCTTTGAAATACTTCCAAGGGTCTCTAATTGTCCGAGCAAGAGATTAAGAGAGGCTGATGTGAATTCAGGGACCTTGGTAATTTTCTGGTTTTGGTTCAGGTATCTATTTTACTTATTCAACTTCCAGAAATGTAATTTGGCTTTGCAGATAGTCCTCGTCTTACGACCACAATTGAGTCCAAAATGTTGCTAAGTGAGATATTTGTTAAGTGAGTTTTGTCTCATTTTACTACTTTTCTTGCCACATTTGTTAAATGAATCACCGCAGTTATGTCAGTAACACTGTTGTTAAAAGAACCAGGTTTCTTCACTGGCTCTGCTTGTCAGAAGGTCGCAAAAGGGGATCACATGACCCGAGGGCATTGCAACCGTCATAAATATGAGCCAATTGCCAAGCGTCTGAATTCTGATCACATGACCATGGGGAATGCTTCAATGGTTGCAAGTGTGAAAAATGGTCCTAAGTCACTTTTTTCAGTGTCATTGTAACTTTGGTCACTAAATAAACTGTTTTAAGTCAAGGACTACCTGTATTTGTACAAATCTGTTTTGCACACTGTTCCTTCTACTTTATTAGCATTCTCATGCGCAATCTGTTTGTTCTTTGTTCATGCCATTACAATGCCCTCTAAAGACTGTTTTAGAACTACCATCCTCTCTTTACCACCTGCTATTAAAAGCAACAATAAAGGTAAAGTATTCACTTTACATCACTTAGATAGTTCTTGCTGCATATCTCAAGGCAGCTTAGGCAGAACAATTAAAACCAAGAGAACTAAATATAACAGAAAAGCCACAGCTCTCTATGCACAGATAGATTTTAAGACGGTCTAGAACAGAAGTCTCCAACCTTGAAGTCTTTATGACTTGTGGACTTCAACTCCCAGAATTATTTTACAAATGTATATATCTTTTTAAAAAATTCTGGGAGTTGAAGTTCACAAGTCGTAAAGTCCACAAGGCCGGAGACCCCTGGTCTTGAAGCGTCTGCCTGAGCAAACCTTGGCCATGAGAATACTCTGCATCAACAATTGGTCATCAATAATTTCCAAATCAAATTAAAGAGTGATTGCTTTAAAGGACTGAAGAATCTAGAACCAGCTAACATGAAAACAGTGAGTGTTTCCACTAATCTTTCTTGGCTATAAAATTGACCATTTTTCATCATAATCGATTAGTAGATGGATACCAGAGAGAAACATTTTTTGTTGGTGGTTTTACATTTCGTTAAACAAGAACTTTGTCCTCCCTCTCTTGTAGCCTTAAAAGGAAAACTGTTTTACTATAAATCACCTAGGGAAGACGTCTCTTAAAACATATTATAGAGACAGTAATAATTCTTAGTCAAACATTATGTAAATTAGGTAGGATTTACAATCAATTTGCCTCATTTTCACAGACTGTCATGATCTTGCTCCATACTCGTATTTCCCAACTTGAAATGGACTTCTTACTGGGCCTACTTTGGCTGGTTCGTGTGTCTCTGGATTTCATAGTACTCTGTGTAGCACAGCTGTACCTGGTACGTGAACGCACACTAGTGACTGAAGAAGTTGTGGAGTGGCTGGCACCACCAGGAGCTCCAGTTTCACAGAGAGGATTGCGGCAGTAGGATGTACGATTAGGACCCCTTCTTCCCCCTGCCATAACCCCTGGCAATCAGAGGGGCAGCCCCACTCCTCAAATGATTTCTTTGATCCTATGAACTGGAAATGAAAATCTTGTTAGGCCTTCATTATAATAGCAATTCCTAGAATATCTGGAAAGCTTTGTACTGGTTTACCATTTTCAAAAAAGCATCTCTTATGAGGGGTTGGTGCACAAATATCAAATCGCACATTGCATAAACATCTTCGCAATCTGTACAAGAATGATAAATGGAGCACCATAAAATTCTTCCTAAACTGCAGATACATCAGGCTCCAAGTTAAACCTAGAGATTTCCTGAAGCCCACTTCAATCTTTTATTCATTATATTACAGTAGTTATGTTTCATGTATCAGTTTGTCATTTCTGTAACCCTCTTCCTTAGCTTGGCGCTCTCCTGCTTCAATGGTTGGCTAGGAAACCTGGGAACTATTGCCTCATATGTGCCACGGGTGCCAAATTGTGGGAAACTGCATTGAGTTATAACAATCCTAGAGCTGCTTCAGGCAGATACATACACACCCTAATGCAACATGACTAAACCTGTGCACCTTTTTTTGAGGAATCCTGTTTCAATTTTTGACTATTTTACCACTTCAGGAATATTTGCACAGGGGTCTAGAAACAGCCTGCTGCACTTAAAAATTCAAAAAAAAATCTCATTTCCTGAGGCCACTTGCTCTCAAGCAGTCTGTTTTATATATATGGTAAAAAAAATTCTGAACAGAAATCTTATGCTGTTGTCTTGAGG
>JANHFO010004119.1:22468-32671 GCA_032468095.1 Pareas carinatus
GAGAGAGAGAGAGAGAGAGAGAGAGAGAGAGAGAGAGACAGACAGACAGACAGACAGACAGACAGACAGACAGACAGGCAGACACATACTGCTCTGGCTCTACTCCCTCCTCACTTGCACACCGGCTTGACTAAGCTCTGAGCCCCGCTGTTGCGTGGGTCAATCTGCGTGTCTCCAGGCGGCCTGCAGGCCGATCTCCAGGCCTCGGAGCGCCCTGTGGGTTGATCTCTGGGCACCCGCAGGGTGAATTATGAACTGCCAAGCACCCTGCGGGCTGATCTCCAGGCCTTGGGGCGCCCTGCGGATCAATCTCTGTGTCTCCGGACACCGCGCCGGTCGATCTTCAAGTGCCGCGCTGGCCAAACTACAGGTGACCACTGCTCTAGATGGCAAATTCCATCACTGAAAAACAGTCCCTTTGGACTTCTGCCCTATCCTCCCCAAAATGGAGTACAACAAGCTCCATTTCCTAGCAGGAACTGAGTAGTCAGGCCAATTCAAATGGGGAGAGGTAATCCTGCAGATGACCTCTGAAAACCTTAATGAAAGCCAATACAAAAATAACCTATGCAAACTGCAAGAATAATGTTTCAAACCCGAACAAGCAAAAATAGATAAAATAACATACCCAACTTGTTTTCATCAACTGTCATTTTCGTCCAAACCAAGCGCTACCTGCAAATGGAAAAACAGGGTCAGTTTCCTCAGCACCATAGATTTTGAAAGAAATTTTAACATAATTTTTGCATGCAATTTAACGTTGCAGGGAAAGGAAACATGCAACTTAAAACCTAAAAAAATGGGCATTTTAAGATAGCGAACAGCAATAATGGGTCAAAAAGGGCAGTTTTTACTTGGATTTTGTTGGTAAACACAGGACTAGCTACATCCATATTTATATTTAAGATTTAAATCTGTTTTGCTTTCGCCCAAGGTTACAGTTCATTACATTGACAAAAGAGCACAAGTATTAAAACATTATTACTAATTTATGCAGATGCAAGTGGATATATTTTAAGTATCTACTTTTAAAACATTTTTTTTCTTTTTACCAACTTTTACATTAAAGTTAACACTTGAAGAATTTCAGTGCTAAATAGTTTATGCAAGTTGCCGTCACAGTTTATGTAAAAGAAATGTGCTATTAAAATCAGACATTTAGGTTACCTTTTGAGTTTTTCGGTGCATGTTAGCTTTAAGACATCCTGAATTCTCCTGCGATAATTTTCCTTTAAAGGGGGGGTTGGGGCGATCTTTTCATCAAGCAAGACATTAAACCCTGAAAGCTGACTCCAAACCATTGTGGAAAATTCCGTTATTTACATTTTTTTAAAATAACAATCTACAAATACAACCTTTTTTGTTTTTTTGGTTTTTAAAAGTAATTTCCCTCAATCATGCACTTGTGTGAGCAATTGGACAGTAACAGTGGATTTTTTTTTCACCCCCAAGCAGTTCCTCCCCAATGAAAATGGCCAAGAAGGGAACAGAGAAACAAGCCACAATATTACAGAGCCACCTATTCTGGTTTTAGTCCAGGAACGAACAGCCACTTAGGCTTATAGCCAATGGTGGCTTGGATTATTCCCAAGGAGACAGGTCTTTCTCCTTGGAGACAGGAATTCAGTGACTTGAGGCTGTGTGAACTGGCCAGCTTTGCAATGTTGTTTTATGCCCTTCCCTCGTGGGTCACAGCAAACCCCCAGCATAGGCCATTACTTTTGTTAAGAGGCAGGTCATGCAAGACCTCTCTTCTTTCATATAAAGCATTTTTCTAGGACATTGCACAGATTGACAATGTTTTGGCCCAACCATGCTGGGCGCTCTGTGGAAGGTACTATCCATGGGGACGTGCCTTGAGCAGGCAGCCCCAAAAGAAAAAGGGCTATGTGCCCTTTTGAAAACAATTCTGGTTGCAAGGGGACAGCATGGCTTCGTCGCCTGCGGGCGGAAGGCCAAGAGCCGGCAGAAAAAGGAAAGGCTTTCCTTAGCCAGTGCCCTCCAGAAGGGACAGACTATGATCCTTACCATCCCCAACGTGGGAGTGAAGGAAGACAAAATCTAGTACTTCCCCAGGAACAACAAGCTGAAGGAGGGTGAAACAAAACATTTATGCAGCAGCTTGAAACCTTGTTCAACTTCCAGGGGGTGAAAAACAGTTTTGTTTTAAAGTTAAGCTCATTTGGTTCCATAAAGTTTTAAAGTTTCAGAGTATACCATTTTATCTCTTCTGATTTTAAGGTGTTTTTTTTTAAGAAAACAGACCATGTTCTTTAACATTAATTTAAATTTTATTGAAAGAGGAAAATCTATTTTACTGCTTGACCAGAATTTTTTTAAAAAATGACAATTCATCACATTTACTTTGATTTAAAAAAGGACTAAACTTTATTGACAAACTGCTGCAGACATCTTGACAAATTTTAGCTACCTGTTTCCGCAAGCTTACACATGTAGTAGCATTTCATCTTCCAAGAACAAAATGGGAGGACAGTGTACAAAATCATGTACAAAACAAGCTCTCCTTGGTTTTTCAGCTGCAATGTCCCTTTTTAACATAATACGAGTGTCGAGACACACAAACATGTCACTGGAATGACTAAAAGCTTGACAGTGTTGCCAATTGTAAGCCTGAACTATATTATGTACTGCAAACACTCGTGTTAGCTTTTCATAAGAGGAAAAAAAAGACACAATGCACAGCTACTTATTTTTAATACTTCCTAATATCAAAACACTGGGCAGTTAGAGCAATATAAAATTACAGAGCAGCTAGATGTCCATTTTCTTAAAAATCTCTTCATGCACAATTGAGCTAAGAACACCTTTTGCTTGAAAACCTCTGCCATTAGCATCCCAGAATTTGGGGACAAATTTCAATATCCACATTGGAAGTCTTTCTACAAACCTAATCTGTTTTTTTTAAAAAAAGTTAACTCTACTAAAGGAAAAAAAATCCCCATCATTTAATTTGTTCTGGAGGATCCTTCCTATTGACATTTAAAGTTAAGATTAATCAAGCAATTTGTTGTTAAGGGTAAAATTTTGACATTTGATCTTGCTTTTAACTATGGCAATTGCTATAGTTACATTTTAATTCATTAAGAAAAAACCCTGAATTTTTGAAATGTAGTCTACTTTGGGATTCTGCAACTAGAACTTTTATGGGTTGCCTAAAAAACAAAACAAAAAAATTTAAAGATTAACAAACTTTAATTCCATAACTGTTAAGCAAGCATGTCACTTTGGAAACTAACATTTTATCTCAAAACTTTTCTTTTTAAAGGTACAGTTGTTGTTTTTTATATATCTAAACAGAGAAAGAAAAAAGCAGTCTACACACTTAAAAGTTGAATTCAGTTTTCTAACTCTAACTTATTTAAAATACTACATACAGAAGCAGAATGTAGGGTCAAGTGGTCGGGGAGGATGGAGGTGGGAGAAAAAGGGAGCCAGAGAAAAATCAGGGAGACAATTACTTGTCTGCTGTGGCAAAGCAAGAGGAATCCTGGGAGACACTAGAATCAGAAACAACTGTTTGTTCAAAAGGGTGATTTGCCCCTGGTGACTGTTCTAATAGCGTCCGTAGGGGTGCTCTCGATAGGCTCCCTTCACGGGCCTAGCAGGGGGGGCCTTGAGCGAAGGCCTGGTTCCATTCCAGTCGTCTTGACCTGCAGGGGGGAAAAAGGCAGCCCCGTCACCACTTGCCCGCTTAGCTAAGAGGAAAAAGGGTGGCAATTCTGGACCTCGGGAATGATCGCATCAACCAAGAGATTATTTATTGATTTATTTTATTCAACTTATATACCACCCTTCTCCGCATGGAACCCAGGGCGGGGTACAGCCAGATAAAAGCACAATATAAACAATATCAAAGCTTAAAAACAGTCCTAAAAACATTAAATAGTGGCTGAATTTAAAAATGTCCAAATAAAAAACCAATTTGGCACCAAATAAAACCATCTAAAATATAAAATAGTGAGGGGGATGGGGGCTAGGTCAACCCGACCTGTACAAAAAGATGTGCCTTCAAGGCACGGCGAAAAGCACAAAGGTCCGATATTATCCGTACCTCGGGGGGGGAGGTCGCTCCAGAGGGCGGGTGCTGCCACAGAGAAGGCTCTCCCCCTGGGGGTCGCCAGCCGGCATTGCCTAGCCGACGGCACCCTGAGGAGTCCCACTCTGTTATGAGAGGCCACTAAATGGGGTCTTTTTTCAAATGGCTTGTAGATGGAGTATTTAGTATTCTATCTCCATCTCTGAATGTGTCTTATGATTATGACCATAATTTATCGCTTGTAGCTTATATGTACATTGAGAGCTTCTGCACCGGAGACAAATTCCTTGTGTGTCCAATCACACTTGGCCAATAAAGAATTCCATTCCATTCAATTCTGCTCTACTCTTTCTCCATCTTGACAACTTTTTTTTTTGGCAACTTTAAGGTGTGTGGACTTCACCTGCCATAATTCCCCAGTTGCTTCTGAATGGAACTATGCATTCTACCAAGTAAAACCCTAAGCAGGATTAATTAGGGTCTATCTACTACTGTCCAGATGCAATTTCTTACAGAAGTATATGTCTCTCCAGATTTATTATGTGCGGAATTGTTCCCTGGGGTGGGTGAATAGTTTGCAGAACTAAGCGTCCTGGAAATGTTATAGATCAGCAGATTAGTGAACAATGCATATCCTTAATAGGATCTTATCAGAACGCATAACATGGAGGTTTAAATGCTGCTTTCAAGCTTGCCTCCAACTATTCTGTTTTTCCTTTAAATTATTTAGTTAGCAAGTTATATTCTCCCTTTAGGAATTAAGGTGGTTTGTGTGGAGCCTAAGAGCTGCAATTATACTCATACCTGCCTAGTGTCAGCAAAGTGACTGTATTATGTGTTCTCATAGGCTCAAGCAAAAATGAGACACAAGAGAGAGCTCACCCAAACAAAGTACTTAATAGAAGGAAAAGGGTAGAATCAAAGGCTTAGGGTGGTAAAACAGAAGAAAGTCATTTGTGTTTCCATTTTCTTTTGATTGACTAAAACTCCAAAAACTAATTTTAAATTCAATAGGATTTCAGCAAATACCTCCAAAATTAATCCCCAGTGGACAAATGACTTATTTTATCTTATTTTTCTCATTATGGCTGCAAGAAACCAGGTGAAACATCTGCTCCTACCACACTAATTCATTAGCAAGGGCATCTGGTCCAATGTCCAAAAAGACACGGGCCCTTCAGGTGGATCACAAAGCCACACAAATAATTTCCAAAAGGCAGATAGTTTTTTTAGGGGGGGGGTATCTGTTTGATATTCTCCAATCTGGAATAAATTTCAGACTGAAGTTCCTGAACAAAGTCCCGAAGGTGTTTTTCACTGCTGTCTCCAAATCCAAAAGTGAGTTTGGTCTACTGATTAAGGCACAATGTAGAAACTGGGAGACAGTGAGTTCTAGTCCTGCCTTAGGTATGAAAGCCAGTTGGATGACTTTGATCATTCTCTCTTCTCAGCTCAACCTACCTCACAGGATTGTTGGTAGGGAAAATAGGAGGAGGAAACATTAATTATCAGCTCATCATAGGATCTCTGTTTGAGCAAAACATCTGGTGCTCAAATTCAGCTAATGTAATAAAGCTTGGATCCATACAATCACTGTGTCCCTATCCCCGAATATGCAGACGTACCATATGTCTCATAAGATTCTTGAGCTTCACCATGTCCATAATCATAATATTCGGTTTCTCTGCAAGAACAAGAGGAGGCAGTTTTATTTCTTGAAGTTATATTGATGTTTTCTAGATATTATACTTCTATTACTTAGAATGGCCTAATCTGAGGCTTCTGTAAAACAGTTTTTAGTAAGAAAATGAAACAGCAGGCTATGTTACCAAAATAAGAGAGCTGGAAGGGACCTTGGAGGTCTAGTCCAAGCCCGCTGTTCAGGCAGGAGACCCTATACCATTTCAGACAAATGGCTGTTGTCCAATCTCTTCTTTCTTTAAATTTTTCTTGAAGTGTAAGTCACCAGTTTCTGGTCTCTTTTAGAAGTTTCTTTATTCAAGAATGGCTACTTTCTAAGTCAGTGCTCAAAGCACACGACGAAGTCCATTTCAGACAAATGGTTGCCCAATCTCTTAACATACACAAATACACCAAATTGGAATATTCACAACTTCTGGAGACAAGTCCTTCCACTGATTAATTGTTCTAAGTATCAGGAAATTTCTCCTTAGTTCCAGTTTGCTTCTCTCCTTGATTAATTTCTATCCATTGCTTCTTGTCCTGCCCTCAGGTGCTTTGGGGAATTGGTTGACTCGGTCTTATTATTTATGGCAACCCCTTAGATATTGGAAGACTGCTATCGTGTCACCCCAAGTCCTTTTCATCAAACTAGACACACCCAATACCAGCAACCATTCTTTGTATGTTTTAGCCTCCAGTTTCCTAATCAATTTTGTAGCTCTTTTCTGCACTCTTTCCAGAGTCTCAACATTGACCAAAACTGGATGCAACAGTCCAAGTACAGTCTTACCAAGGCATTATAAAGTGGTATTAACACTTCATGTGATCTTGATTCTATCCCTGTTAATGCAATGTAGAAATGTGTTGGCTTTTTTGGCAGCTGCACCACATTGCTGTTTCATATTTAAGTGATTGTCCACTAGGACTCCAAGATCTCTCTCACTGTTACTACTATTGAGCCAGGAACCATTTATACTATACCCGTCCATTTAGTTTTTCTTGTTAAAATGTAGAACCTTACTTTTTTCACTGCTGAATTTCATTTTGTTAGATAGCGCCCAATGTTCAAGTCTGTCAAGATCTTTCTGTATCTTAAGCCTGTCTTCTGGAGTGTTGGCTATTCCTGCCAGCTTGGGTGTCATCTGCAAATTTGAGGAGTTCCCCATCTATCTCCTCATCCAAACCATTGAGGAAGATGTTGAAGAGTACTGGGCTTAAAACAGCGCATTGGGGTACTGCACTGCATACTTCCCTCCATGTAGTTGCAGTTCCTTTGAGGACTACACGTTCAGTGCGGTTGGTCAGCCAGTTACGAATCCATCTGGTGATGATGCTGTCTAATCCACATTTTTCTATCTTATAAAGTAGTAGGTTGTGGTCTACTTTATCAAATGCCTTACTGAAGTCCAAGTAAATTATATCCACAGCACCTAGTCTTATTCACATATGTCACATATGTAGCCAAAGAACAACATTATTTAAACATATAAAATCTCTGAAAGACTTCCTTAAAAGTCAATATTCTATTGCCTGCATCTCACTAACCAAGAGATACATACAGTTTACTGACATGGTCAGTGAATGCAGTAAGCTATATACATGTATGGTGAAAAATCAAGAGCATGACTTATTTATGAAGCTTGGCAAAATGTCTACTAGAATTAATCCTAACACAAACAGAAGTAGCGATGCTTAGCCTATTACAGCAGTCTCCAAGCTTTACAACTTTAAGACTTATGGACTTCAACTCCCAGAATTCCCCAGCCAAATTTGGAACCCCCTAATCTGTTACAAAAATTAGAAAAAAAGCAAAAAGACTCTGTGCTTTTGCTTACTTTTTTATATGGAAATAAGAACTGGCTTTGTCAGAAAAAACATACGAAACGGATGTGGAGGAGCTACTTAGCAAAGGTATATAACAACACAAAAACAGATAGGGCCAAGGAAGCCTAGGTGCTGAAGGTAGACTGAATATAAGAATGAGCAACCAGTATGAAATCATAACGATGTTTCAACATTTGTGAACACTTTCGACTTCAGTATTTCTGCATAAATATGAGATCTGTTCTCCACACAAGTCCTAAAACTAGATAAAGAGAACTCAGTCAAAAACATTGTACTTGTTCATTGATTCGTTGAGGAAAATGAGCCCAGTAGAAAGGGCAATGAGCAAATCAAGGGACTTTCTGGGAAATACCCAACAGCTGGAATTAAAGAGGCTAGAGGGAGGACTTACTGTTGACCCTGGCTATAGTAGCCTTCATATCCTTCGTAACTTTGCTCAGCGTAAGCATCATCATAGCCCTGAAATGGACAAAACAAGAAAGAAGGGGGTCAGCAGCTAGAGTGGCACGAGGAAGGTTCATCAGGGAAGGGAATGGTGTCTCTAATTAAATTCCAACAGGCAGGCAGTTTCTGGTAAAGTCTTAAACTCGTCTGGGAAGATGATTTGTGACTTGAACTTGTGGAAGCTCATAGGAGTTTTACGTGGAACAGAATTCCTTTTAATTTTTTTTTTTTTTGCAAGTCATCCAGAACTCATCATGAAGATAGTTCAAGATTAGGGTTAAAATTACATGGTGTAGTTGTAACTATTTTCCAACAACTATTTCTTTCCAGCAAGAACTTCTGATGATCTGCAACCTGCTCTCTAAATGCGATCCAAAAGGACTAGGGGTCCCATGTTCCCAAGATGCCCTCAAACCGTCAGGCATGCAATGCTGAATCTTTCTTACATAATCTTCATAGGTCTCTGGTGCAGGAGGAGGAGGGAGCGGTATTCTCTGAATGCCGGTTGCACGAGCTCTTGAGGCAGGGGCTCCTCTCACTGTCGGGAGAGGGGGGACTCCACGGGCCACAGCTGCTCCTCTTGCAATGGTGCCCCGCACTGGGGCACCCCGTACAAGGGCTCCACGGGGAGGGGGTGGCAGAGGGCCCACACCACGTCCTCTGTTCAGAAAAGGCAGAAAAAGGAGGTACAGGTGGTCTGTATAGCAAGGCTGATCTTCTCAGGAAGACAACCTGAGATAATGATGATTATCTTCCAAGAGCGGAGCGAAAGAGATGCTTAAATGGGGAACCCAAGCTAAATGAGCATTACTTGCTGCCAAAGCACCTGACTCAAGGGTATATTACCTAAAGGTGCAGGTAGGAATTTTACAGAAGAGTCTAATTTCCAAGATTCAAACTCTGAAGCAAGTGGGGCTTTTTAATTTGTAAAGCCAATATTTTCAAAATGGAAGGCAAATCTACTAAGGGATCGCCGAAGACAAGAAGCAGATTAAAAAGTGTATGGAACAGTGAAGGTTAGGGCGACTAAAGCAGCATTGCTCAATCATGGCAACTTCCATGTAAGTGGACTTCAACTCCAAGAAGTGGACACACTGAATGTCACTGTATGGAAATGGCCAGGATTGGGAAAACACTGAATTGAATACAGTTATTTAAAATTTAAAAAGCCAGCTATACAGCACGGTTAAACTATCCCTGAACCAGTGAAATATATTCCCCCCTCAATTCAATTTGGAAACTAGGTAGCCTGATGCTGGAGATATTTTAGACAAAAATCATCCTTGCCCATTGCAAAATATCTTGGGGAAACTATGTGTAGCATAGTGTACTATAATGAAAACTTATCTACAATTAAGAGACAAGAATGGCAGGAAGTCTGGTGGAAAACCATGTCACTTTCATATATTTATATATGAAGTTACTGGACAAGTTAAGTATCCTTTATAATTAAACCAACATTCCAAATCTGCCGTCTAAAAGAAGCCCAACGACTTTTCTATTACCTCTCACTTTTTTAACAGGACTGTCCCATAGCACAGATGTAGCTCCCCCAAATATACTACAAATATAAATCTTTTGTTTATTTAATGGCATTTGTTTGTTTTCTTGAACTTAATTACAATACTAATGTATAAGCATTTCAAATTAATTATCTATTAATCTGTTTATTACCTAGGGACAGGTGGGGGTGGGGGGACTGCCCCTCTTCCACGGACAGAGATCCCCCGACCACGTGTTGGCTCCGGCACCCCATTGAGATAGGACAATTCCAAAAATTGTTCCTGGCAGATGTCATCCATCATATCCTACATCAAAACAAAGAGAATTAACTTCTGTTCTATGCAGAATATTTTAATTTGAAATACCATTTTTGTGCAATCAACAGCAAATTGCATTTGCAAAGCAAGTCCTGTGGCTGCAAAACATTCTTTACCTCTTCAGAATTTCTGTTTGCTTTTAACTGGCTATAAAGAGCTCCTTCAAAAATAAAAGCTTTATTTTATATTAATTTATTTTTATTTTAACTTTTTAACTTCTTTTAACATTGTATTTTTAACCTACCCCTTCTTAATCTATTCTAACCTTTTAAAACTTATTTTTGATCCATTTTTTAACCTTTTAAAATCTAGTTTTAAACTTATTTTAACAAACCTGAGTGGGGAAAAGGAGGA
>JANHFO010004119.1:47670-57740 GCA_032468095.1 Pareas carinatus
CAGGGAATGCTGACGGGCACAGGAGGGTTGCTGATGGCCACAGGGGGGGGCACATGTTGCCGTGTTAGGACTTTGCGATAAATAAGTGGCTTTTGGGTTGCCATTTGGGCACTCCTCTAAAACAGTGGTTGCCAACCTGTGGGCCCTCTGGGCCCCACCAGCGGGCTGCCAGAAAATTTTGGTGGTCTGCAGGAAAATCTGAAAATTATTTGAACTTTTTTTGTATAGTTGTATGGTTTCTATTTGTGTGTCTGTGTGTCTGTCTCTCTGTTTTTCTGTCTCTTCCATTCTCTCTCTGTCTGTTGTTCTGTCTCTTTCTCTGTGTTATTCTCTCTCTCTCTCTACCAGGAACAAATATCACACTTAAAGAAGCTTCAATTATTTTATAATAATTAAACTGTAATAATTTTACAACAATTAAACAGCCTTTAAAGGTTTTATGCATTTATGATTTTGTTATAATCAAAATGTTGTTATATTAAATAGGTGCCTTTTATGTTAATAAAACAGAAGGTCTCTGATCATTATTTTACAAATGAATCTTTTTAAAAAATTCATATTAGTGGTCCACAGGATTTAACATTATGAATTGAGTGGCCCCTGAGGTCCAAAAGGTTGCCGGCCCCTGCTCTAAAATGTTCGCCATCACTGGTCTATGCTAACTGATCTGGCTTGTGCTGAAAATCCTGAAAGCAGGATTTTGCATACTCCTCCGGGACCTGCTGAGAGATGATACTGTTTGATCAGGATTCGTACATCTTGCAAATTTCAAAGGCTGTTGCTGTTATTTCAAAAATATTAAAGGAGTTTTTCCACCTCAAGAAGAGGGGATCGACCTATTCCCTAAAGCACCAGAAGACTGGATAAGAAATAATGGATGGAAACTAGAAGCCTAGAACTAAGGAGGAGTTTTCTGACAGTGAGAACAATTAATCAGTGGAATGGATTGCCTTCAGAGGTTGTGGGTGCTCCAACACTGGAGGTTTTTAGGAAGAGATTGGACAGCCACTTGTCTGAAATGACACAGGGTTTCCTGCTTGAGCAAGGGGCTGGACTAGAAGACCTCCAAGGTCCCTTCCAATTGTTATTTTGATAGGAGACTGAATTAGAAATTGAGCACAAAAAAGTAAGTGCACCTGAATGAAATGGTCAAGGTACTTTTAAAAATTTTTGTCCTATCAGTAATGAAGCTTAGAACTCATCCTAGGACTTGGCTGGATTATGTTTTTAATCGACTTGGGCTTCTTTTATCTAGTATATGTTAGGGCTACAGTACCCCAAAGCATTGCCATTGATCACGCAGTTTGAAAATTTCCAGTTGCAGTTCTATGTAGCTGGAGGCTGTCCAGTTTTAGGGTGTGTAATGAGCTAAGCTTAGGTAATATTTAAACCATGTTCCTATTTCAATGTCATGTCATCCCCATGCTCTGGGTTTCCTAATCTATTGCCTAATCTACTTCCAAATATATGTACTCCTAAATTACTTCCAAAATGTCTATATTCATTCCTGCCGCAATGAATACCAATTTTTTTCCCAAAGCTCTGGGGATTTTTTCTTGGTTCTCCATATTTACTGTTCATTAAGTGAACATGGCGGTCATGTGAATCTATTTGAATGGGCATTTTTGCTGGAAACTGGCAAAAATAATTTGAATTGCAGTCAAGTGACCATAGAATGTCACAACAGTTATACAAGTGACTGATTGCCACCTGCCTGACATGTGTTCATATGGTCACAAGGAGGGACAGCATGACCATTTATGACAGTCTGGGGGGAATGCTTTATGGACCTTATGTACCTGTTTGGTGGCCATGATAAGTCTGTGTAGTCATTTAGTGACTGGTTGTAAACTGAAAACTACCTGTAACACTGCTGCTGACAACAGTGTTAAGTTTGCTACCAGCAAGAAAAGAGGTAATATCACTTCCTGTTTACATGCCATTCTTTTGATTATGGCCATGCTGGAGTTTAATCAAAGAGCTAATGATCACAGTTTGGGAGCGAGTGGGCAGAGATCACAGTTTCACTTCTTATCAAGTTTGATAACCTGCTGGTATTACCAGGTATAAAAGTAAATTGCTTTATGACTCTTCTTATGAAAAGAATAAAATGAAAACATGTTAAATAAAAAAGGTAAAGATGAATCAAAATTAAAATAAATCAGCATATTTTAAAAGATCAAAAAAGAAAGACCTTTATGCGCATGGTTTTCTTCTATATTTAATATATTTTCTTGCATATATTGTATTATACTTTGATATTTATTAAGCAATCCTCATAAATTAAAACAAGTACTATAGAACCTTGGACTTCCAACAGTACTTTCTAAAATTTGTGATCTATGTGTCAAAAATGGTCTTGAAAATTCATATGTGTATAGTAGTCATCTTAATTATTTTTCTATAGGGTACTAATCCATTTGGTGAGGTTACATCATACACAGTTTATATCTTCTTAGTGCCGTTTCAGGTTTGCAAATAGCAATATCAGTTCTGAAGTGATGGCTTTCCTTTGCTAGCCTGTGATACTTTTTTATAGTTACAATGCTGCATATAAAACAAATAATTTCTATTGCTTGTGAATATATCTTTGCTCACCGTTGGCATTCTCGGTTACTGTGGGTTGAAGCACAGTCTTTTTTTTTATCATTCAGTAGTTACAGGCTGTTCTATTGTGACATAGGCAGTTGGAAAAATGAAAAAGTAGAAGAGGTTAAAATTCTGCACTATTGTATAAACTACCTATTAGAGATCTAATCTCTTAGGGATTCTTAAGGAGAGCTACAGCAACACCATTCCTTTATGCAAGTAGTAGCTGTTTTATAAATATCTTCTCACTTGTAACTGTATTGTTAATTGATTCCCTTGTGTCAGTTGATAGTTTCTCTGTGTTCAGTGTTGTTTCGAGCTGATTGCCTAGAAAATACCTCCCTTCATAGAGCTTACCTGTCTATTGGACCATTTGAGATTCTTTGGGGAGCTGAATACTTTTCATGCAACTAGTAGGCAGGGAGAAAATTAAAGAACAGCATTGCAAAGCAGTCTTTATGGTTCAAAAGGTGTGTCCCTTTACAGCTTACCTTTGTCAGTCTGGGATTTTCTATGTATTGAACTTCATCAGCTATAATCTGCAGTCAGCACAATTGAAGATCATGTTACCCGGGAACCTGAGCTGTGGTCCCATATATCTAATGATTTAGAGCTTTAAATTTTAGAAGTAGTAATGAAACGGGAAAATGTGAGGGAATGTTTCTGTGGCACAAGGTTTTTGCACATCGGTCTTTCCATCCTTCAAACTAATCTTTCATTCTGAAAGCTCTGTGCCCTTAATGGCACAGCACATAACTGTACCAGCTTATCCATAATATGTGGTGGCGATAGAATTATGAAGCCCACTTGGTTGTATTTTCCTAGTAGGTGATCATGATAGACTGTTGGAGACATTTCTTTACTTGGAAGACCCTTTGTAACGGCTAAATTATTTTCATGCATAATCCATTCAGATGTTTTCAACATTTCCAGGACACGACTAGCTTTTCATCTTTGATCATCTCCATAAGCAATTCAGGCTGGGTTGAGGACGTGATTAAAGTGCTTACCTGGGAATGAGTAAACAGGCTACTGAAGTATGTAGTCCCTTCCTTGGTATATTGTCTTGGGTAATGTACGTCACAGCCTTGGTAAAGATCAACACTGAAGTGAGGCAGGTTAGAATTTCCTGGTATTTGTTTTATGTGGTGCGTCATGGAACACTCTGTCTTGTGAAAATGTGAGCCGAACTGTTCTTGGCTTTCAGCTTCCTCCTGTCACGACTGGTGTACATATGCTTGATGCAAGCAGAGTACTTAATGAAGCCCTCAACTCTTATATTTTGACACTAAATCTTCCATAAGCAGCCTGTGAAAGGTAACAGTTTTTTAACCAGTTCATTAAGTGATACATCTGCCAACACCAAAGCTTCATTCACAAGTAGTATTAAGCTTCAGTGGAAGGCAGAATTAGTTCTGATTATGCAAACAAGGGGAATTAGTACAGTGTGTCTATCGTCTGTAGAAGGGCATACGTGTCAGGCAATACGAGAGTTGCCTCTTTCATACATGCATTCCGTAAAAATCTCTGAATACCTTGTAAGTAAGCCTACATACTTTTTTCCTTGTTTCTTAGGTTTTCCCTTTGAATCCAAGCCACACATTTATGGCGATTCTGAGTGTCAGGGCAGACTTCTGCCGGGCCCAGCACAGCACCCTGGCTGAGAAGTGAGCTGGAGGCTGGGGTCCCACGTGGGGTAACTCAACCTGGCCTTGAAGATTCAAGACACTGAGACATAACCCTCAAATATATGGGGTTATCTTCTGCACATTGGAAACCTCTTCCTCTTAGTGACACTAGAGAAGCAAAGCCTGGCTGAACTCCGTTGGAGAGAAGACTTGTCCTTACGATTTTCTTTGTGCCTCACCAGTGCCTAAATGTAGTCAAGGCTGCCTATTTTTTGCATGTAGTATAAACCTGCAAAATCTGAAGGAGTGCCACCTGCAGTGATTGAGGCTGAAGCTGAATTCCAGCAGATGCTCAAGAAAACCAGTATTTCTTAAAGTGAAAAATTATTCTGAAGAACAAGACCAAGGAAATAAGGAGAGCTCTCACCAATTCCCCACTTCAGTGGTCTTTAATGTTTTCTGCTGTGAAACATTGCACAATTTGATTTTTAATTTTTAATTTTTGTTAGCCCTCGTATACTTTCCTCCCTTCGCCATTATGAACCGTCCTGCTCCAGTGGAGATTACTTATGAGACTATGCGCTTCCTGATTACCCACAACCCAACCAATGCAACCCTCACCAAATTCACAGAGGTAAGAGGGGTATCCATCTATGATGTATACATTTTGAAGCACTAGAAAAAGTATTGAGAAATGGGGAAATGGAAAGGGAGAAGAAAAGGGAATATCCAAAGAAGAAAAAAGTAATTTTATGTAGACTTTCATTCAAAGTCCCCTAGCTGTTTATTCAGATTGCATTATTGAAAAGAATTCCTTTTTTTAAAAGTGCAGCTTCCATGGGTTCCTACCAAAAAAATGGCATTCTTTCATAGCAACTATATGGAGCAGATAATAAATATGGTGAAACCAATAAATATATAGTGATAACAAGAATTCTGGCCATTACAGTGCCCACACGGTCACGTGACCAAAATTTGGACCCATTTACTTTTATAGCTGCCACCCGTTCCCCCTTCACTGACTTTTATTGTCTTCACCTACCTCCCTTCTGCTGGGCTATGTATCCTGGCTGATGGGTGAAAGCTATGTTCCACTACTGGCTGGGTCCTCTCTTCGTGAAAGAAGATTCCCAGCTGGTAGTGCCAGTTGCATTTGGTGGCGGCAATTAAGTGGGTGGCCAAAAGGAAAGAGTTAGGCAGTTGGAGGTGAATTGAGTAAGGGCAGTCCCTTTCTTCCAGTGATGGTTTGGATCTCATTGAGTCCTCACTTAACCACGTGAGATTCGTTCAGCAGCAACTGGGATTGCTGGAACCACCATTGCTGAGCAGAGTGGTCAAATGGTGTCTTGCTCAATGACTGCATCACTTAGTGATGAAACCGCCAGTCCCAACTCAGCTCATTAAGTGAGGAGGAGTTGCTCTTCACTATATCTAGCTTAGTCACTAATTATTCAGTGGTTTTAAAAAAAAGTATTTCGGCTTTTAAAATAAAGGAACAGTGTCGTTCCTTTGACTTGCTGAGAAGAGACCATTATTGAATCTGCATAATTGTCAGCGATTGACAGCTTACATAATAGAGGAATATGATGAAAATACAAAGAAGTTGGTTTTCTTCTTGTCTTTTGATGAGTTCAACATCTAAATACAGTCCCACTTTGCAAAACCGACTACTGGTAATTTGTTTTCCTGTTTTCTCCCAAAGCCTCTGTGTCAAATGCTGCAGCTCAGGATCTCACAAATTCTATGAGACAAATTTGCAGGTTAAAAATGTGTGATGTACATTTCATAAGAGGGTTGCAAATTAACTATATATTAGACTGCACAGAGCACTAGGCAGCATTGTCCCACTGCTCTTTTATTGTTCCAAAAATGCCCTGAGCAAACTGTTAGTGTTAGTTAAACTTTATAGTTCTAATTCTGGCCTTAGGCACAAAAGCCAGCTGGATGACTTTAAGCCTGTCCCTTTCTCAGACTTAAAAAGTTACTTCTGAAAATGCTGCCAAGAAAATTGCCTAGACTTTTTTGTGTAATCACAAGGAATCGGGATTGAATTGATTGACACCTCCCCAAGAATCCCTTTTTGCTAATGGGGTCCAGGGGCATTACTGGGCATGCAGAATAAGCTTGAGACTAATGTCTTGTTTTGCAGAGTGCTATTTTCCCTTTATTTTGTTAATGATAAGATTTGCAACTAAAATGAAATAATTTGCTTACTCTAATAATCATTGCCATAGATTACCATTAGAAAACAAGGCAGTATTTCAGACAAGTGAAGTTTGATGGTTGTTTAAACAAGATAACCCGCACAGTTTCATGTAAATGAGATTAGTAGAGCAGGTAGTGTTAGTTTTGTTCTTCCTCATTGCAGGGTTCTTGTTTATGATAGGGACACTTAACATTTGTTACCTTCTCTGATTAAAAAAAGTCATTCTTAAATATTCATTCTTTTAGGCTGCTAATAAAGCTTGGTTGTCTGTTTCCTTCTCTATAAATATGAACAATCTAATGTTAAAGCAAAGCAGTTGTCTTGATAAAGTCACTGTAACTTGTGGGCTTCTGTTAAGAGAATGCTTAAAATGTGAATCCTTTTGAGTTGTCAATATTTCATCATACATATGGCTTTAAATATTACCTGTTTTCCAGGCAAATTAAATAAGTTAAAAACATTATACCAGATTAGAATCACGTGTTTCAGTCAAAGGAATTATGATTTTTCCTTTAAATTTATTTGAATTCCTAGGGGTTCACATATTTTTGCCAAATGCAAGTACATAGTTTTGGATTATTTTCCTCAATAAATAAATGAACAATGTTTTTTACACACTTGTCCAATTGGAAACTCTTTCTCTAGTTTGAGAACTTGTATAGGGAACTGATCACAAGATGATTTAGGACATACAAGTAGTCCTCGACTTAAAGACTGGTTGAATCTCTAACGGATCTACTTGGGGGGTACTTATGACCTTGGATTGCAAGTTGCCCTGGTCACCTTTCCCTCCCCCCATCATGCAATTCCATTTTGGATGCTCAGCAACAGGACTGCATTTACAGCTGTTTATGGTGTCAATAACTACATTTTCATAACGGTCTTGCCCAAACCCAGCATTTATTTCCAATTTTCTGCAAAAATGATGCCCATAAGCAAATGACTGCTGCTTCTGCTTTATGACTGCGATGTTTACTTAACGGTTGCTGCAAAAAGGCTATAAAATCAGCTCAGCCAAGTGACCTGCTTTATGACTGTCATGAGTTATGACCGTGATTGGCAGGTTCCATTACAATTGTAACTTGAGAACTACCTGTATTTAGGCAGAAATATTGAAAATTCCAAAGGGTTCACAGTTTTTAAGTACTGCTGTATATTATCATTCTTTTTTTATACATTCTTGACACAGAAGCACCAGGGCAGCCATCTTAGGTTGCAGCAAAAGTACTTTCTTTTGATAGGTTGCTGTAAGTTAACAGTTATTAATAAAGTTGTATATCTCTAGAAGTGACACTTTTTGCCCCTTATTCTGGTATATTGAGTACGTTTCGTGTTCATTTACAAAAGGAGCTGAAGAAATACGGCGTGACCACCTTGGTGCGAGTTTGCGATGCTACCTATGATAAAGCACCTGTTGAAAAAGAAGGAATACAAGTTCTGGTGAGTATTTTTCCATCTTTGAGAAATAACAATCAAAAACAGAGTGGAACTGACTTCTAACAATATGGCAATCTTTCAGTGCCATTGCTAAGTGTCTTTTTAATGATGTGGAATGTTCCTGCATCTGTGTAAATTTTGTTTGGAATTTGGGCTGTAAAGCAGCTTGCTTTTTCTTCTTTTTAAGTCTATGACCAGTCAAAGTTTTGACAGTTATTCATTTAGAGGAAGAAGTAGAAGTATCATATTCACATCAGAACAGATAAAGATTTCAAATTGGTCAGTTCAGCAGATATATTGTCCTAAGTTCTTCTTAGATAGATAGAGAAGTCACAGAGGAAATAGTCACCGACGGTTATCTGCCTGTTTGCTGAGGGACCCATGATTATGATCTGAGTAGTGTATATACTAGCATGTAAAATGTAAGATGCAAGCCAGCCTAAATGTATGAATGAGAAAGTGGCCCAAGTCTGCTTTATTAAAGCAGAATGTGGTTTGTTTAAGTGGCTGCTGACTGTTAAAGCAAACTATGGCTTACTGAAGAAATATAGAGGATTACCATAATAGAGAGGGAGGATCCATTTTTGAGGCAATAGGCAGATAAACATCACAGTTCAGATTTTTTTAGGGGGGGAGATCTTAAAGCATCTCAGACATCCCCTGTATTCATATGAAGATAAAAGAGAATAGGAGAAGCTCATTCAGACCTGTTAATGCTGAAAAAACTGTATCTCTTCAGATCTGTTACCATAGCCAAGTTTAATAAGAGTAGTTTTAAACACACAGTTTCTTGGTTTACCTTGTAGGGCTGACACCATAGCCACAACTGCAGTGGCAGGCTGTCATAATCTGATTATAAACTGTCCTGGTTCTCTCATAGTAATAGTCTGTGGATGAGAAACTGAGTCTTCATTGTGTCACCTGAGAAGAGGAAGGGTGAATTATTAGTCTAATGGTTGCTCATAATCAGTGAATGCCTGAATGAGTGATAAATGCCAGAGCTGATTTATATGCTGATGCTAGAAAGCAGCAGAGGGACCCAGCAAGATGTAGAGGAGGATGACTAAGCCTTCCCTCATACATACATGGAGAATATTATTTGAATTTTCTGTTCAAGGCACCAGAACTTTGGATTAAACATTGATGTGATAATATCCCTGAAGGTAACATGCTACTTTGTTTCATCTTCTGCAGTGGATTTTACTGCTTGTTTAATCTCTCATATGCAAACAAATGTAAACTGGTAATACAGAAACTAAAATATAATAAATAATAAAGTATTTTTATCTATAGTTATAAATGTTAAAAATGACTTTCATTCACATTGATCGATTGTATGACTCATCACGGTATCACTAAAACCGTTTAGACTAGAAAGATGAAACTGGCTACATACCTTGCTCTTGCCATCTAGGCGCTCTCTAAGAAAGGATTTTTCAGAATTTTAAGTTTTACGTGAGTTATTTAAGATTTATTGCCAATATTTAAATTCAGGATGGGTAGAGTGTTGTGATTGGATAAGATATCCTACACCATTTGTTTCCTTTCTCCTGATTGGAGGGCTTTCTCAGCCTGTTGTTTGATTTTTGTTTTCCCGTTCAGATCACCATTAGCAGCCATAGTCTGTGAAGTCTGTGTTACTGGACCAAGTGTAACATGGGTTGAATACAGATAATATTACACAGGTTATACATGTGATTCGTTCAGGTTTAATGGAAAAATGTACTCTAGACTTTCATGTAGCATCTTTGGCCAGTGCCTTATAGCAGTGGTCGCCAACCTTTTGAATCTCAGAGACCACTAATACGATTTTTTAAAAAAGATGCATTTGTAAAATAATGATCAGAGTACTTCCATTTTATTAATATAAAAGGCACCTATTTAATATAGCAAAATTTTAAAAGCTTATTTAATTATAACAAAATAATAAATGTTTATTTAACCATAATAAAATCTTTAAATATTGTTTAATTGTAGCAAAATTATTGAAGTTAGTTTAATTATTACAAAAAATTGAAACTTCTTTAAGTATTACACATTTTAGTGTGATATTTATACCTGCTTTTGAGAGAGAGACAGAGACACACACAGATAGAAATACACACACACACACACACACACACACACAGAGTCTAGAGAGAGAGAAAGAATGACCGAGAGAGAGAGAGAGAGAGAGAGAGAGAGAGAAACACACACACACACACACACAC